>CM033646.1:86608311-86856071 GCA_019512145.1 Engystomops pustulosus | reverse complement strand
GTATTAAAACGCAATAAAACCTATATAAATTTGGTATCACCGCGATTGTACCGAACCAAAGAATAAAGTAGAGTTGTTATTTGGAGCGCAGAGTGAAAGTCGTAAAAACTGAGCCCACAAGAACATGACGCACATGCAGTTTTTTTCAATTTTTCCACATTTGGAATTTTTTTGCGGCTTCCCACTACATGGCATGGAATAATAAATAACATCATGGGAAAGTAAAATTTGTTACGCACAAAATAAGCCCTCACACAGCTCTGTACACGGAAAAATGAAAAAGTTATGGATTTTTGAAGATGGAGAGCGAGAAATTAGCAAAAATACCCTGCGTCCTTAAGGGGTTAATAACATTTCTTAGGATTTGTTTTGCTGTCTTAGGCCGCCTGTCTTTCATTTTGTATTTTGGCTGATTTTATTTCCTTCTTTCAGATTTTGGTAAGTGTTTTGTAAGTATTGAAAGCCTCCGGTGACCCATCAGATTTATATTTTTTGAATGCCCTCTTTTTATCATTAATTTTCTTTTGAACTGTAGCTGTAAGTCACGCGGGGTGTAATCTAGCCCTTCTATACTTGTTACATATTGGAATAAATTTAGAAGTATAATGACCCAGGATAGATTTGAATTTCTCCCATTTAACATTAGTATCATCATGTGACAGTATTCGATCCCAGTCTATATCCTGTAGTGCCACCCTGAATTTTGGGAAATTAGCACTCTTAAAATTCAAAGTTTTCGATTTTCCCACCTGTTTCTGCTTTTTACAGTTTAAGAGGAAAATAATTATATTATTATCGCTGTTCCCAAGGTGTTCCCGGACACTGACATTTTGGACTCCTCTGTTAGAAATCACAAGGTTCAACAATGCATCACCTCTTGTGGGATCTTCTGCAAGCTGCACCATAAAATTATCCTGCAGAAAGTTGATAAAATGTCTCCCCCTCACATATGAAGAAGAGCCCTGACCCCAATTTATATTTGGAAAGTTAAAGTCTCCCATTATCACTACTGTCCCCTACTGTGCAGCCGGCTCCATCTGGTGACCCTCTATTTCCTCAGAGATTATTGTCTATAAATTACACCAAAAATAATTTTCTCAAATCTCTCCTGGCTTTAAATTTCCACCCACAAAGTTTCAGCCTCCTCACGCTCTTCAGACAACTGTCTTATTAACAATCGCTTTTGAGTCTCTTCTGATATACAGATACACCACCTCCCCTCCTTTTTGACCTGTCTTTCCTAAAGAGTGTAAAACCTTGAATATTAACACCCCAATCATGTGCTGCATAGAGCTATGTCTCCGCTATACCAACTACATCTAACTGTTGCTTTAGTACCAGACCCTCAAGCTCACCCATTTTGCCTGTGCTACTTCTGGCATTTGTGAATATACATTTTCCAGTTATTTATTTGATTTATAGTAATTTGACTGGGACATATATCCTCACTACTGTTTTGCAACTTTTTAATATTCTTATCCACTGCCTTACTCCCCCATACATTATCCACGTCACTACCCATCAACATAACCTGTCCCCTCTCTGACCTGTCTATGGCTTTTGTGTCTTCCTTTGCCTCCTCCCACGAGGAGGCCACCCCTGCTAGGATCTTCTCCCCCAGCACAGCAGCCCCCCTTCCATTTAGGTGCAGGTTATCTGCGGAAAACAGCTTGTACCCCAATGAAAAGTCAGCCCAGTGCTCTAGGAACCCAAATCCCTCTGCTCTACAAAAGGATCTAAGCCATGCATTTAACTCCCTGAGCTCCCACTGTCTTCTTTGTGTAGTGCATGGCACAGGTAGGATTCCAGAGAATATAACCTTGGAGCTCCTTCCCTTAAAGCTTTGAACCAAATTCTTTAAAACTGTCTGTCTTCCTGATTATAGAGTCCCCTACAACCACTAGCTGCCTTGGCTTACCTGCACTCCTATCCACTCTACTACTAGCTGGTCTGCTCCACCGGCTGTTAGGGAGACCAGATCCGCTAGGGCTGCCATTTCTGACAGTGTGACACTGACGTCTGTGTGGTGAACTCCACAGGAAGGACACATGGCTAAAGAGGAGACATGGTGGTTCCAGACCTAATAGTGAAGTAGGCACGTCGCCTGCACTCACTGCATGTAATAAGTAGGGATTTCTCCTGTGATTTCTGTAACTGTATATACCCTGAGTAACGTTGTTATTGGCACAACCAAATTTGAGGGGGTTATGTACATGAGCAGGTATTACTGAAAGTGCGATACAAATGTATTGGGACCCGTTCCCAAGATCTTTTACCACTGTAGCAACAACCCTGATTAAAAGGCATGTGTTTCTGCAATGTTTCCCAAGGTGAATTTTTCTGCCAAAAGATGGTGTTCTCTCCTTAAAAGATAAAAAATATATAATTCACTCCTTTTGCCTATAACTGATATAAAAATAAAGAAATAAAATCATAAACATTTTAGGTGTCCTGTTCCAAAGGGCCCGATATCAAAATAGAACCTCATAAGGGAAAATAGTGGCCAAATGTCCAAAACATCATTTTTTTCTCATTTTGTAAAACATAAAAATGTTTATAAAAAGTGACCAAAAGGTTGTACAGTCCCAAAAAGGATATCAATGAAAAGGTCATTATGTCCCGCAAAAAAATTCCCAACACATTCTCATATTGGGTTGAAGTTACCAGTGGAGTGCCACAGATGTCAGTATTGGGCCCCCTTCTTTTTAATATTTTTTGTAATGACCTTAGAGAGGGTTTACACAATCAAGTTTCAATATTTGCATATAATACTAAAGTAATATATACTAATGATGATAGTATAATATTTCAGAGGGATTTGTGGATGCTGAAGGAATGGGTGGAGAAATGGCTGATGATGATTAATGTAGATAAATGTAAGGTTATGCACTTGGGTCATGAAAACAAAGACTTGGGGTTATTGGTAGATGGTAAACCTCATTTTAGTGACCAGTGCCTGGCAACTGCTAATAAAGCTAATAAAATTATGGGATGTATCAAGAGAGAAATAGATTCTCAAATTAAGGCCATAGTTTTGCATTAATTCAAATCCCTAGTCACACCACGCATGGAATATTATGTTTAGTTTAGATTATTAGGTGAATGAGATAACTAGAATACAATGACAGATTACAAAATTTTGGATTATTCAGTTTAGATAAAATGACTGAGGGGATACCTTATTACAATGTAGAAATACCTGAAAGGGCAGTACAAGAATCTTTCTAAATATCTTTTTTACACATACAGTCATGGCCAAAAGTTTTGAGAATGACACAAATGTTAATTTTTACACAGTCTACTGTTTCAGGTTTATAATGGCAATAGCATATTCATGGTATTTGCATACTCCAGAATGTTAGAATTGCGCAAGTCAATATGCCTAGAACAATAACTTTTTCCTCCAAAACACAATTCAACTTCATTGCAGTCCGCCTTAAAAAGGAGCAGATAACATTGTTTCAGTGATTGCTCCATTAACACAGTGTGTGTTTTGATGAGGAGGGCGAAAGGGCTGGGATCAATCTGTCATGATTAAGTAAGAATCACACCACTGGACACTTAAAGGAGGCTGGTGCTTGGCATCATTGTTTCTCTTCTGTTAACATGGTTATCTCTAAAGAAACATGGAAAGGCTCCTAACAGGAAAGAGTATAGCACCATAAAGATTGCACCTCAGTCAAAAAATCTATGCATCATCAATGAATTAACGGAGAGAGGTTGTGCATGGTAGCACAAAAGGCCAGGGTGCCCAAGAAGGACCAGCAAGCACCAGGACCTTCTCTTAAAAGGTTTCAGCTTGGCATCAGGCTACCAGCAGTGCAGAGCTTGCTGGCACGAGGTAGGTGTGAGTGCATCTGCACGCACTGTGAGTGGGAGACTCTTGGAGCAAGGGACTGGTGACAAGAGAGGTTAGCAAAGAAGCCACTCTCCAGAACAAACAATCAGGGACGAGACTGATATTTGAAAAGGTAAGGGAGTGGACTGCGGAGGACTGGGGTAAAGTCATTTTCTCTGATCCCCTTTCGATGTTTGGACATTCTGGAAAACAGCTTGTTGGAGAAGACAAAGTTAGCGGATACCTCCAGTCTTGTCATAGCCAACTGTAAAGCATCCTGCAACCATATCATGGTGGGTGTTGCTTTTTCAGCCAAGGGAATCAGCTCTCTCACAGTCTTGCCTAAAAACACATCCATGGACTAAGAATGGTACCAGAAAAGTCCTCCAAGAGCAACTTCTCCAACCGTCCAGAGCAGTTTGGTGCTCAACAATGCCTTTTCCAGCATGATGGAGCACCTTGTCATAAATGGTCAGGGAACAAACATAGAGATTGTGTCCATGGCTTGGAAACTCCCCGATCTTAATCCATTGAGAACTTGTGGTCAATCATCAAGACGGGGCAGGACAACCAAAAACCAACAAATTGTGACAAAATGCGAGCATTGATTGTGCAAGAATGGACTTCTATCAGTCCAGGATTTGGTACAGAAGTGAGGTGAGAGATACCAGGGATATTCTAGAGGTCGCTGAAGAACAAGGGTCAACAATTGCAAATTTGACTTGCTGCATTAACTCATCTAGCTGTCAATAAAAGCTTTTGTTACTCATAATGTGATTGCATGTGTATTTCTGTATGTGATAAAAACATCTGACAAACACACAATAAAACCAGAGGGCACAGATCATGTGAAAAAATATAAATTTGTGTAATTCTGCAAACTTATGGACATGACTGTAAGCCTGTGTCCAGGATAGGTGTCACCGTTGCACATAGAGGAAATTGCAGTTTATCATCCCCATAGAAGTGGATTATTACTGTAAAAGCAGTGAGACTATTGAAAACTCTCGGTCACAGGATGTGTGTGGCGGGGTTTTTGTACATGTTAAGAGAGACCTGGACTTTTTGTTGATCTAAAGGTGGGACTTTTTCAAGCCTTATCATCTACTATGATACTATGATCAGTAGGCAAACCTAGCTCTTTACTGTCTGCTTCTTCTTCAGTCTTTCTGCCATTTGAATATAGGGCAAACAGATGAAAGAACTTTCTGAGCCCGAAGTCTGATTGACAAGCTTCCTGGGTTCATTGATGCCAACCTACCTAAAACTAAGTACGGCTATGATAATGGGCAAGATAAGCAATGAAATGAGGAACAACATGTGTGAAATAGCCAAATGAAAATACTTTATTAGAGTTTGGAACAAGACAAACAAAAACAGGACAAAATATCCTAAAATCATTAAAAAGGAATGCACCCAGTGCAACCATATATACAAAAATCTTCTGGAGCCCGGACACCTGATAATGTCGGGTTGAACCAGACCTGGGCCAACAGAGAACCAACCCATGAAATCATGAATATGTGCATCAAGCTGCGTCTGTGGGGGAAGGGGTGACAAATGGCTGTCAGGCAGTCCGCCCGAGGACTGTAAGGGGATGTGAGGCACAAAACGGCAGTGGATCCTCGCGCTGGAGTGACTGAGAGTGGATAGAAAGCCCACTAGACGCCCATCAAGCCTGCAATATTTACCAAATGTGTGAGGTGGTGATGTGGACCAGGATAAATCGCCCCACGCGTTCAGCCCGAGGAAGCGACCCCTGAGGAAGCCGCGATACGCGGCGGAACGCGTGGGGCGATTTATCCTGGGTCCACATCACCACCTCACACATTGGTAAATATTGCAGGCTTGATGGGCGTCTAGTGGGCTTTCTATCCACTCTCCGTCACTCCAGCGCGAGAGGATCCACTGCACTTTGTGCTCACTCCCCTTACATCCTCGGGCTGGACTGCCTGACAGCCATTTGTCCACCCCTTCCCCCACGACGCAGGCTTGATGCATTTAACATATTCAGTTCATAGTGGCGTGGTTCCTTGTGTGGCCCGGTCTGGTTCAACCCGACATTATCAGTGTCGGGCTCAGAAGTTTTGATATGGGGTGCACTGGGGTGCATTCCTTTTTAAATGCTTTTATGATATTTTGTCCTGTTTTGTTTGTCTTGTGTCCAACACTCTAATAAAGTAATTTTCATTTGCTATTTCACACATGTGTGTTCATCTCATTCAATGCAGCCCATTTTTTTAACTGTGTGTAGCCCATTTATGGGGTGTTTTTCACCAGCACCAGATCCCAATTCAGTACATTAATGGGGCAAAGATAGTACATTTTTAAAAATTATAAAGCAAGATGCATTCAGAAACAAATAGATTTGGACCCAAAACTAATCTTAGCACAAAATTGATGAAGCTTCAGCTAATGGAATCTTGAATGATTGGTCATATCTACTTAAAAGGCATTTGCTACTAATGTTTGTTTATCTTTACTTGGTACAGTGGATAGAGGCGGGCGCATCCATTCATCGAAATGGGCGCAAGCACATGGGGAGAGAGAACTCTGGAGAGAAAGGAACACCCTCGATCACATGGCAGACAGTAACCAAATCAGCAACCCGCAGGCTTATATGATGTCACAGCCCATTACAAAAACAGACGGCCATTTGCAATCCCGTAGTTCACACCCATTGCATTGTCTCTACTGTCTGGCTGCTTGTACTCAGTAGCTGATGGAGTAATATTGTTCTCAAAGTCAGGGTGTCCATTTTGGATTTCAATTCATGTCCCTCCATGTGCCCCCGGTGGTGCCCAACGGAACTTACTACTTCTGCTTTGGGGCGGTCTCTCTGGCTCCTGCGCCAATAATTGGCCCAGGCCTGCTATATAGTGCCTGCCTCTTCCTTGACTTGCTGGATTTCAGCCATCCCTTGAAGAGAAAGACCCCTTTGATCTGCATTCCTGTGTATCCTGTTGTCCATGTGCCAGTCCATTCCTGTGTTCTGATCGTGTGCCAGTCCATTCCTGATGGGCTGCACTGACACCCTATGGAACGACCTGGTGGTACCCCGCCTCAGGAGTCCATCCCGCTTTGCGGCGGGCCTTGGTGAAGACCAGGTGCCTCTTAGACCTCCAGTCCCGGTTTCAGTTAGTACCATCTCCGCCGCGGTGGTCCAGAGGGTCCACAGGACTCCCAGTCCTGACACTGCCCCCACTACAAACAATGTGATTGTGCCACTCTCTGTGCTGCTGCGCCACCTCCACACTATATTATTGTGCCACACTGGGCCTGCATGTTGCTGCCAGCTACCAATTGTCATTGTGCCACTCTGACCTCATAAGCTGCTTGTCACAATCCCACACGCTGTCATTCTGCCACTCTGCGGCCACTTCATGTGCTGCTAACTGACCGCCATTTCCCTGGAAACCCTTTGATTTCCATAATTCTGTTTTCACCCTCCAATACTCTATGATGTTGCCAGTTATGTTTGGTTGCCCCTTCATTTCATCTGACAGAAGGAATGAAATGCCTTAGGATTGATAGCCAAAGGCAGGACGTGGATACAGAACACAGAGGACAGCAAATATCCCATTAACTGGTCATCTCTGTTTTGGAACCACTCCTGTTTGCTTTGGTTTCAGCAATACTGATGGATTATTGCCAATGAGAGCGGCCACGGCAGATGAAAAGAAGGGCAAAATGATCAGTGATGTCAATGCAAAATTACGCCGACACCCTCTCCACTTTTTGGGGGGGTTCTACATGTATCAGCGTTTAACAGAAAAGGTTCTGTCACAATCTATGGAATCATCTGATATCAGTGTAAAAAGAGTGCAGTTCTTTTATGTATAGTGGGACTTGGCCCTCAGCTCAGTCCTTTTTAAACTGGCACAGACTTTTACTTGTCAGCTGCTTTGCGCTTCTACTATTGGTCAAGTGCTCATGGAATTGATAGTGGAAGCGATCTACGAGCGGTTGCGGTGTCATATGCATATCATACTAAAACCACAGCATTATTTGAAGACCAAACACACTCCTATGCATATTTGTGAATATAGCACATGTTCTACAACACCCTACAAGCTCCCTGCAGCCAGGAAATACTGTTTTTTTTAAATGTGATTCACCATGATTCGATTTGGGTCGAATCAATTTTGTTGGAAAATTCAGCAAACTGGCGAATCGAATATTCTAAAAAATGTGCCCATCTCTAACAGTTGTGACCACTCTGGAATCCGCATTCAATGATAAATCTCCATGAATGTCATTTCATGGGCAGTGGTTGACATTGTAAAAACATCATTTAGATGAATACTGCCTAATGGAAGTAATACTAGAGGCTCATGTGTGTTTCTGGCAAAAAAGGGTTTTATTATTATATGCATGAATAAGCAGTCCATAGGTTGCAAGCAAATATACTGTCACAAAGTCCTAATTAAAAATGAGTAAATAAATAAAAGTAAAGCAACACTGGATAATAAACAGTTCTGTTCATTCCATTCTTATTTGGACAGCACAGCACAATGGACTTCATTAATGTGGCAAACTCCAACAATCTGACAAAGTTCAAACCTAATTACAAAACTCAGGAAAATTAATTTAGAATTCCTGTTGGATCAGGCCAAGTATGCAGATAGAAAATATATTTCACTTTTAATACATTGAATCTAAAGTGGAGGAGCCCTGTGACATGGATACTTGGGGGATAGCAAAATGGGAAAAAAAACTAGGAGGCTCGGCTCGTTGGTTCAAATAATTTATTAGCACATGTAGTGCGAAGAGACAATGATTTTGGTGGGCATACTGTTCCCTTCTTCAGTTCCCAATAGGAATAACTAAAAGTAACAAAATGCTTTGATAAGTACCAGGACAAACAATATTATATAAAAATAAGTAGAAATATATACAACAAATCCACAAGATATAAATATGTGGTGGACTAATAAATATACCAGTACAAAGTACACTCATATATCGTGCACAGCTGGACAATTTCATATGCGAAGTATGAAAGTGGTTCAATTATAAATGTATAAAACGAAGTTAGAACATACAAAAAATAAGATTCAAATAAGATAAAATTCATGTGTAAGTAATCGCAGCAATTTATACTCATTTAAAAATATAAGTATCTAGGCTTTAACCGTGAGGTTCAATTAAAAAAAAAAACTGTATGAATGTTGGGATAAATAAATAGAAAGTCTAAATAAAAAACTTTTCTTAAAGGCTGTGGGTTGGCATAACAGCACTGGTAGAGATACTTCTATGGATCTGATTGAAAACCTGTGTGAAAAGGAGAGCCTAATGAATGACCTGTGTCAGGTAAATCTTCAGATAAGGAAATCAACTCAACTGCTTTGTTACAGCATTCTGACCTGCTTCACAGGTGAAACATCATGGAGGTTGTACTGCGCCAAGAGATTCCGTGGCAAGGGGACAAAAGTTATATATAAGAAATGTCAGGATCGGGATGCGGGGATCCTCTGGACCACTGCAGGGGGTGGTACTAGCAACACTCGGGAGGAATCTAAGTAGCACCTGGTCTTCACCAGAGCCCGCCGCAAAGTGGGATAGTCTTGCTTCAGCAGGGTGCCACCCGGTCGTTCCACAGATGTAACTAGCCCAAAAGGTAGCAGCCGAGGGTCAAGGTACCTTACCAGAAGACAGTCCGTGGTCAGGTCCAGGCACAAGTCAGGGCAGGCGGCAGAGATGCAAGGGTAAGTCAGTCAGCAAAGGGGAGGTCCAGGCAGATGGGAACCGGAACAAAAAGGAACAAGGGATATAGGCTCACTAGGAATGCAGAAACACAGGACACGGGAACCAGAAGCAGGAACACCACGCTATGCAGGAACACAGGAGCTGGAACACACAGGAACACGGGGAACTCGGGACACACAGGAACGCAAGAAATAATACTGGGGGAGCTGTTAAGGTGTCTAAAGATCGGCAGGGTTTGCAGGAACAGGAAGCTTATATGGAATTAGTGGAAATGACCAGCATCAATAATGGCGCGCTGGACCTTTAAATTTAGAGAAAGCCGGCGTGCGCCCAGGAGGCGGGGATGCGCGCACAGCAGACCGAGACAGGACAGCCCGGATGGGTAAGATGCGGGACGATGCGCTGGCAGGGGAAAAGGGTAATGGGTGAGTTCGCGACCTATGATATGGGTCGAGGGAAACACCTGTGACAGTACCCCCCCTTCGGCCTCCCTTTCTTCTTGGAGGAATCCTCTGCAGGAGATCTCTGGCTGAGAAGCAGTTCAGGAGACAGGCTTGAGCAGGGAGACATGGAAGGAGTTTGGAATGCGCATGGTGGGAGGAAGGCCGCAGCTTGAGGTCATTGATGCGACTCAGCACCTTGAAAAGACCCAGGAAACGAGAACAATCTTTTAGCCAGGCTATCTTAAGCTGGGACTACTTGGAGGACAACCAGGAGTGTTGTCACCAGAGGAGCGCCGACAGGAGGAGGCCTGCGTCTTTTATCGGCCGGGAACTTGGTCGGGCGAAGCTGTAAGAAAGAAAGGCGAGTATGCTCCCGATGGGTCTTCAGGTCCCGTACCACAATCCTCAACAGCATGAACATCTGAGACACAGGCATAGGAAGAGGAGGGCAGGATGCAGTCCATAATTGATAAAAAATAGGCAGAGCCCGGGGGTGCAGAGTCCAAGGAGTTGAAGGCATTCTGCCCATGGCAACAGAGTGGACCAATTGTCCTGTGGGCAGAAACAAAGTGGACAGAAAACAAGTAGATAGAAGCCCAGGGTCGATTAACTCTTTCCACCTGCCCATTATACTGGGGATGATAGGTGAAAGAAAAGTCCAATTTTACTTGAAGTGGGTGCAGAGAGAATGCACAGAATTTAGAGATGAAAACTGAACCCACGGTCAGAGATGATGTGCTTGGGAAGTCAATGGAGTCGAGATGTAACGAAGAAACTGGTTGGCCAGATGTGGAGTAGATGGCAAACCTGGCAGAGGAACAAAGGGGACATGTTCAAAAAATGGTCCGCTACCCACCCAGATGGACTGTATTTCCTATGGAGGAGCTGGCAGTCAGTGATGAAGTCCATGGCCACATGAAGTCCATGAACAGCTAAAGTATCGGCAATAGCAAAAGAAGACATGCAGGTTGAGATGTGAGAGGCTTGTTCTGGACACAGGAAGCACACAAGGTCTCGAACATCATTGGAAAAGATAGTATAGCAAAAGAATGGTCGGTAGGCAAAGCAGAAATCAAAACACGGAAAATAGCAAACAAAGATAGCAAAGAGCACAAGATACACAGATTAGAGTGGATAAACAAGCACCCAATCAAGGAGCTGGGAAGAATAAAGGGAGTAATGGACACTAACTCCAACACTGACTGGCTCAGCCATCCATCATTCAAATTGCCGCGAGCAGACAAAAAAACGAAGTTCAAAGGACCACCAGCTTTCCCAAGATCAGAAATGAGCTGTCAATTACAGCCAGCTTTGGGTGGTGGTTTTCCAGCAAAAAGCCGGAAACCTGATCCCATCAGAACAATTTGTGAGTTTTTGACAATGGTCCAGTGTCACGGGGGAGGAGACGTTCTGAGGCAAAGAGAGCTTGACTTCCGTTTAAACATCTTCCACTCTCCTTGACTTATACAACCAATTCAAATTCCCTTCAAGTTGATTTTGTGGATAATGGAAACAACGGAGGGCCATGAAAAAACATGATGCAATTGATAAGCCGATCGCATGCGTTTCTCTGGAAACGCATGTGCGTTCGGGCCGATGGATGCCCCTGTGCGCTAGAGTCGTGTTATGAACGGACGCCTAGTGGTACATGTGAACACGGCCCTTAGTCACAAGCCACCTGTTTTTCAGCTCTCTATCCTGCAAACCATGGATAAAAAGCAAAAGTTTGGTCCATTTCAACACACAATCGATGTATGTGGAATATTAAATTCCCAAATTGCTAACCTTTGAATGCTCCCAGTCAGATTGATGAATGAAGCCAGAAATATTAAGGATTGTGGTGGAGGCCAGACCAAAGTGTGAATGAAGTTCCCAGCCACCACTACTTTTCCCAGCAAATAGTCCCCACCTGAACAAACTGTAAATGCTATTAGAATGGTGACTACCGCGTGAAGGATATCTTTCCACACATTACTGCTTTGATGTGTTCATCACCTAACGTGGATTGTTCTAGGGTTATTGGGGCTATAACCTGTAGGGACGCACATTCAGGTGGCAAAACATGTCAGGGGAAGATGCTGTAGGTTTTAGAACAGCTTTTGCGGTATCTAGTATAGCAGTCTCAATCAGTGGTATACTCATGAACTGAAATATAGACTCTAGGAGGAATAGGCTAATATCTGTTTACCGGACTATAGCTAGTTCTGATTTCAAAAGGGAAACAGACGTTGACTACCTGGAAAAAACTACCCACCCTTTAATAAGGAGGAACAAAAGTGTAATCTAAATAAAGTGAATTATTCATTACTGGTGATCCGTCGTGATGTCCCAGTGATATTTTTAACCATGCTTGGATATGAGCACTACATTCGTATACATATTGTGAACTAGGGGGCCGGGAGAGCAACCCACAACCAGGGTTTGAAAACGACCTTGACCACTCCATCGTGGCCAACCCAGAGGCCAGAGCTCACAGCAAGCCAGTGCTATGTGGCCTCCAGCAGCAGGGAGGAATTGGGACCAGTTGGAGACAGACAGGTGGTCTTCCTAGAGGACTGGGATCCAGTAAGACATTGTTTGTTTGAGCTCATGAGAGCCAGATGCCTAAGAGGAACCCTAGCAGGGGTTTCCTTGCACCTAGAAGGTAGCTAGGCTCAAGAAGTGAGGGTAGTGCCCCCCAGGGGCGTTGCTAGGGCGGAAAAAAAAAAACATCGGGGCACGGGCCCCAATGCATGTGTATCAAACCTTTTTAGTAATGCCCCCCTGTACATAACCCCCTCAAATGTGCTTGTGCCGATAACAACTTTACTGACGGCGTATACAGAGCTACAGAACCAACAGGAGAAACCCCTACTTTTTCCCTAGTGACTGCAGGTGACGGTCTCCTCCATCTTCCCATTAGACATCACCCACATCTTATGTCCCATGGTCCCTACATCTTGGACAGTGTTATCCTGCTGTGCCCCCAAAACATCTCCCCAAATACGTAGGCGTGCATTTAAACACCAGGAGGCTTGTACCCATTCACATGGTCTCACTAGAAACGCAAATCAGATCCAAACTGAGGCCTGTTCTAGTGCCACGTGTGAAAACGCCCCAAGAAATGTCCCCCACACAGCCCCCCAGTAACGTGCCCCACACAGACACAAATCAATGACCCCCATAAATCTACCACCCCAAAATGTTCCCCACACAGTACCCTCAGAGCTATGTGCCCCACACAGCACCCTCAGTAGCTAATGTGCCCCCACACAGTACCCTCAGTAGTAATGTGCCCCACAAGCTACCCTAAGTAGCTAAGTGCCCCCACACAGCTACCCTCAGTAGCTAATTTGCCCCCAAACAGCTACCCTCAGTAGCTAATGTGCCCCACACAGCTACCCTCACGCTAGCTAATGTGCACCCATCACAGTACCCTCAGTAGATAATGTGCCCCACACAGCTACCCTCAGTAGCTAATGTGCCCCCACAGCAGCTACCCTCAGTAGCTAATGTGCCCCACACAGCTACCTCGAGTAGTAATGTGCCCCCACACAGCCACCTCAGTAGCTAATGTCCCCACACAGCCCCCCCCAGTTAGCTAATGTGCCCCCACAAAGCCACCTCAGTAGCTAATGTGCCCCCACACAGCTACCTCAGTAGCTAATGTGCCCCACACAGGCCCCCCCAGTAGCCCAGTAATAATGTCCCACCACACAGCTACCCCCAGTAGTAGCTAATGTTTACCACACAGCTCCCCAGTAGCTAATGTTCCCACCACAGCTCCCCCCAGTAGCTAATGTCCCCCACACAGTACCCCTAGTAGCTAATGTGCACCCACACAGCCCCCCAGTAGCTAAGTCCCCCACACAGCACCCCATAGGCTAATGTCCCCCACACAGCTACCCCAGTAGCTAATGACCTCCACACAGCCCCCCCAGTAGCTAATGTGCCCCACACCAGCCCCCAGTAGCATAATGTACCCCACACAGCTACCCCCAGTAGCTAATGTCCCCCCACACAGCTATCCCACAGAGTAGCTATGTCCCCCACACAGCCCCCCCAGTAGCTTATGTCCCCACACAGCTACTCAGTAGCTTAATGTGCCCCCACACAGCCACCCCAGTAGCTAATGCCCCCACACAGCACCCCAGTAGCTAAGTACCCACACAAGTCCCCAAGAGTAGCTAATGTTCCCCACACAGCTCCCCACAAAGTAGTTAGCTAACGTCCCCCACAACAGCTACCCCTAGGAGCTAATGTGCACCCACACAGCCCCCCAAGTAGCTAATGTGCACCCACACAGCCCCCCAGTAGCTAATGTCCCCCCACAGCTACCCCCAGAGTAGCTAATGTTCCCCACACAGCTACCCCTAGGACTATGTCCTCCACACAGCCCCCCAGTAGTAATGTGCCCCACACAGCCCCAGTAGCTAATGTCACCCACACAGCTACCCCAGTAGCTATGTCCTCCACACAGCCCCCCCCCAGTAGCTAATGTGCCCCCACACAGCCCCCCCCAGTAGCTAATGTCCCCCACCAGCTACCCCCAGTAGCTATGTCCTCCACACAGCCCCCCCAGTAGCGTAATGTGCCCCACACAGCCCCCAGTAGCTAATGTCCCCCACCACAGCTACCCCCAGTAGCTACAGTCGGACCCCCACACAAGCCCCGCAGTAGCTAATGTGCCCCACACAGCCCCAGTAGCTAATGTGCCCCCACACAGCCCCCCCCAGTAGCTAATGTCTCCACACAAGATACCCCCAGTAGCTAATGTGCCCCCCACACAGCCCCCCCAGTAGCTAATGTCTCCACACAGCTACCCCAGTAGCAATGCCCCCCACACAGCTACCCCCAGAGAGCTAATGCCCCCCACCACAGCTACCCTCAGTAGTAATGTCCCCACACAGTACCTCTCAGTAGCTAATTGCCCCCACACAGCCCCCCCAGAGTAGCTAATGTGCCCCCACACAGCCCCCCAGTAGCTAATGTCCCCCACACAGCCCCCCCGTGTAAGAATGTGCACACACAGGACCCACAGTAAGTAATGTTCCCACAGTAGCTTAGTGCCCCCACACAGCCCCCCCTTAGGTAATGTCCCCCACACAGCCCCCCCTGTAATGTCCCCCACACAGCCCCTGCTGGGGAAGGAAAACAGTCACTGCACTCCTTCTCATCACCATCTGTGGAGATCGTGATGAGAGAGAGGAGGATGCGCAGGGGAGATCCGGGGCTCCAGCCAAAAGATCCGGGGCACGAGCCCCGGATCTTTTGACCTAGCAACGCCCCTGTAGTGCCCTACGAAGAGGTAAGCTGTTGTTATTTTTGTTCTTGTAATAGTTTAAAGCTGAATAAAGCCATTTCTGTTGGATTGCTACAAGCTCCTACATTATTGTTTTGGCGCTCAGCACCAAAAAAGTCGACCTGTAAGGTCCAGAAGCTTCTACCTTTGATGCTACGTTACCCCCCCAAACCCACTATTATTAATTTTAACTGATTATAATGAAAAGTTACAGTGTGAAAGACCTGAGACACTGAACAAACTCTAAATGAAAACTGATTGTACTCTGATGCAAAAGTGCGTTTTCAATGACCAAAACCTGATCACACCTGATCAAACGGGGATCTGCCCGCAAGTGTGGAAGGGGCCTAAGAACTACAAATTCCAATGTTACAATTCATATTCCCGGAACATTTATTCATATCTTTAAATTCGCAATCGCCACACTATTTTTTGAGAGTGTTTACCAAAACATGAATAAAGGCCAACATTTTTATTCTACTTATTTGATTAATATTATAGGAACTCTTGGCAGCGTGGCCGGCAGTGCATGGAGTAGGAAGCACACTACCTCACTCGTACGTCCAGACCCACCAAAGAGGCTTAAAACGGCTCATCAAGGAGTTGAACTGACCCAAAAACATTCCTAAATGTTTCAGTACCGAGATAATAAGGGCAAGTTAAAAAAGACGAGGCCCGAAGAAATCGGCAAGGATCTCAGATGGGGACGCATGGGCATAACCGACTGAGGATGCAAGCTCCCCGACCCTCCAAGGGATCAGCAAGGGGATCACCAATCTATACAGTTACCCCTGAAAAATATATAATGGGGAGAACACAGGGAGCAGAGGGAGCGATGCAGAGCCCTGGAACAGGGAACACATTCCAAGTGGCCATGCTCTGAGGACATCACTCGCAGCAAACTACACCATCCTGAACACAGGACAGCACAGGGGTGGATAAACCAGTCACAAAGGAGCTATTAAAGCCTTTAGGGGAAAACATATCCTCACTACAAAAAGAAATACCACACACGATATATGCCGTGTTAAAGCGGCAATGCATGTCTAGGAGACCAGTACATCACTATTAGTGACAAAAGTGGAGTGAATGAGACGCATAATACTGGTGGACACCCAATAATACTTTGGCAGGGAAGAAGACAGTAAAGGAAGCTGAAAACTAAGTAAAGACAGGAAAAATCGCACACATACTTTTATGAAACAATATGAGGTTCCACGAAATTCCGGGATATAGATACTAAAGAAGTCCCTCGGCGACTCGTCAATTTGATCTGAAATAGGTTTTATTTACGTTCAACTTACAAATGCTGGCGCGGGACACCAAAAGAGAGGGGAACGCGTTTCGTCGACACACGGCCTTTGCAACCACTATATCTCTGGATCTTAACAAACGTAAATACAAATAGACAAACTTTAGTACTGCCATGAAGTCACATCTACGAGATCCTCCGTGGCGTGTGAGTCGTGGCCTAAGGTATTTTCCTCTTATGGTTGCGCTTCTGAAAGAGAGAAAAACCAGTAGTTAAAACAACAAATATAAACGACACACTAACAATAAGGTAAGACAGATCTGGGAATAAGTAACACTGTGATCATGAGAAAAGAATTAAGTCGTAATCGCGATGTTACCCTCGCGTCGTTCCAAGGCTCCCAGGTGTGTATCCAGTACGCCTCAGGCGACGGGACGGAGAAGATTTTAATATTTCCTCTCTCGGGGGGTTTCAATCTGTTCGAATCACTTGAAATTTAAGCTGGGATATGGAAGTGTTTCCTCTCATGGGAAGTGGTAAGGGAGGGTATAGCCTAATACTGCATCTAATATCAATTTATGCTTATTGATGCGAGTGTTTACAGGTTGTATGTTCTCCGTAGATAGATCCAACAAGGGAGACTTGACTAGAATAATCACATTTTTGATGGAGTTGGCACGTATAGTATCCTGTATTAAAGGGTTGTCCAGTGTGGGGATGATTATCGTGTATCTCCCGGAGTTTACGTGTTAGTACATCAGAGCAATTTCAAGCCATGGAAAGGTGCCGTTCTTCTGTGTCGCTAAGAACATTTGTTTAGGGTTAATTTGTGTGTGCTACCATTGTTATCAGCTCGTATCATATTATTATTGTAAATTTGGAAGCTTTTTTGGTACAATCTTAAGGAGGGAGGAATCTGAACTCCTCCACATAGGATAGATTGTACGAAGTAGTTATTGCCAGTGTTTCCTGACTCTAGTGTCAATTTTGCTATAAGGGAGGATGAAATTGGTGACTAAAAGTGTCCTTTTTTGTGCTGTACCCATAAGGTGGAGTGCGGTTACAATGCAACATGTGACCGATCTAGCCTCTTCATAGATGTTAGGGTTAACCCCTGTCACGAAAAACCTAGATTCCATCTCATCCAGTCTCTCTTTCCTCGTATTTTCATCTGATACATACCCTTGCCGAACCCTTTGGAAACTGAGATGTGGGTACAGATTTCTTGGTGGAGCATAGGGGTGATTGATATGATAGTGTAAAAACACATTCATATCCGTAGTTTTCTTATAGGATCTGCCTACCCAACGTTCACCATATCTTTGTAGTCACACGTGATCCAAGAAGAAATGTATTATCGGTATTTCTGGTCTGTGTGTGAACTGCAGCTGCATCGTACAGATACGATTGTTCAAGAGAAAGACCTCTAGGTCCCTGTGGCCCAGCCACACGAAAAACACATCGTCGATAAAACGGCACATACTTTGACATAATCAGAAACGAAGGGGTGAGTATACACATGTTCCTCTTCAAAAGCCACCAGTAAACAGTTTGCGTAGGGGGGAGGGGACAATTAGACCCCACGTCTGTCCCTTCTCTTTTGCAGGTAGCTATAATGTCTCTACGGAAAGGAGGGAAAGAGAAGGGTGTTAGCAGTGACAACCTCAAGTAGTTCCAATACGGAATGATTTAACTTCACAGGACATGGGGGATCAAGCTAAGTATTTTGTCCACCGTTGGATTACCCAACCTGTGTCAATTGTGTGTATAAGCTGAGCCACATCGACTGTGACTAGTTAGGTTAGTGGGTGCGACATTATCTAGGTTCCCAATTGTCACCAGTAATGGACTGATGACGTGTCTAGTCAAAAAATCGGAGGGCGTCATTTTCACTAACCGGTCGTTAGTTGTATTCCTACAAACTTCCGGATACTTCCTTAGGAGGTGTCAGGAGAGATTAGTAGAGGGCACTCAACTATTGTCTCCCGGAGGATTGAACAGTGGTCTTTAGGACTTGGTTTTCCCCTAAATATGTAGCTTAGACGGTATGACAGGGTCCATGGATTGATTAGGAACTACTGCCATATGTAGTATCCAGCCCAGTTGTTCGCGTGTATTTGACCAAAGAAAGAAGAAGAAGTTTTTTTAATCACAGAGCCGGGTAGGATGGTGATAGGTTTCTCTAAGTAGCTTGGATTAGACCCATAGTTGACCGTTTTATTTCCGACTCGTCTATAATGCTCCCCTGACATCCATGAACTCCCACCCTGCTACAGTCGGACCCGCATCTGGCTTCTCAAAAATTATCTCCCTCTGTCGACCAAGAGACTTAAGAGCCCTGTATATTCCTACGTTGAGATTGTTATGGAATATCAAAATCACCTTAGTTTGCAGGTGGGGGAGGTGGTAATCGCAACATCCCTTTTAACAACCTCAATGAGGGTCTCCAATGGGTGGAACCTTTTGGGGGGATTGAAAGAAATTTTATTCCTCCAAATGCAAGATCACTCAATCTCAGGGATCTGTACTGTAGCGGAACACGGTAACATTCAAAGGTGTGCAGTAAAGTACCGTAAAACATCGACCTTTGTAGAATAAGCAAGTATGCTTTTTAGTTCTAAACAT
The DNA here is from genome assembly GCA_019512145.1 of Engystomops pustulosus. Taxonomy (NCBI): domain Eukaryota; kingdom Metazoa; phylum Chordata; class Amphibia; order Anura; family Leptodactylidae; genus Engystomops; species Engystomops pustulosus. Next base: position 86,836,923 of record CM033646.1, on the reverse strand, counting down.
TCTAAAGAACTTTTGTAGGTCCAGGTCCATCAGAAAAGAGTAATCTTTCCAACTGGAAAATGTTTTTTGTGTGTGTGGGGCACGCTCAAAAGTCGGGGGGTTCGGAAGTGAATCGGCCAATTTTAATAACACTTCTAGCAAAAACATAGATAAAATAGATTAAAACAATAACAATAATACTGAAGATGGAGAGAAGGTGTACAATCTTAGTGGGTATATTAAAAAACACTGGTAGAGTTCTTACAGGCATGGGTTATCTATCACACATGATACAAGGGCGATTTGATTTCTAGATGTGTACTAATGTGTGGGAGTGCGGGCGCTTTAAACAGGGCGCCGATGAGAGGTAGGAGGAGGGGAGAAGAGGGGGGATTAGGGGGACGTTACGGTTGGAGAGGCATCCGGAATGAAAATTAAACCCTATCCTCATGGGAAAGAAAGACGCGGGCATTCTCCCTATGTACACTTTCCTATACAATACGACATCGAAGAAGTAGAAAAGGCCAAGGAGGAAAAGGGCAACAAAAGAAAAATAGAAGAATGTGGAATTCAAAAAATAGAAAGTCAAAAGTCCAAAAATTGGTAATCCTAAAAAATCAAAAACAACAAAGTCCCAAAATTGCAAGTCCTAAAGGACAAAAATCAAAATCAGATGTCGGAATTTAAACTTTTTTGGGTATGGTAGTAGATGTGATCAGGAGGTTTTGTTGTTGAATCAGGATGCAGGCCCTACACCTGTGAAGGACTAATATATGCTTTCGCCTTTAAATAAAATTAAACGGAAATGTATGCATCAAGGTTGGTTGGCAACAAATGGTCATAGGCGTCCCTAGAGTTATGTTGATATTCTCGATGTGATGGAGTCGGGGAGTCCCAATGTCCGCCGATGTTGTAGTCCGCGGCTATCCAAATGTGATGGAGTTTGTGGACGCCGTTCGGAAGCGTGGTAAAGGCGTTGCGGGATGTCTCAGTTCACACACATCCGTTGTGCCGCATGGTTCCTTGTCCTCCTAATTCTAGGACCGGGCGACTATATGCGATTGAGATAGATCGCAGGTGGTTGCCGCGTTAACTCACAAGTGAATTGTGGTCGTGCTCGTTACTGAATGCGGGGGGTATGCAAGCAAGGCTCCCAGGGCTTGCTTGGGTTGCACACACGGCCTCTTCAAAACTTATTCGAATTTTTGAAGGTGAGTGTCACTTCTCCTTTTGTGGGAAGGAATTGGTTAATGCGTATGAGGTTTGTAACTGGTGCTAGTTGTCCTTCTTAGAATACTATTTTGATTGTGTGTGCCTCTGGAAAGTAAATAGGGTTGTGTCTGTGTGGCATGTGTTATCTGTGTTGTTTAAAGGGATGAGGTTGTGTCACTATGGCAATGTCTGTGGGTCGACTGGCTGAATAGTTCTTGGTTTGTCGGTGATTCCTCGTTCCGTTGTGTTAGTCCATGTTTTGGGTGTATATTTTTGCGCGTGTTGGTGAGAGGTTCGTGAGGGAAGGGGGGGTGGCGATAAGTGAGAGAGTTGATTGTAGTTCGATGGTGGGTGGGTGGGAAGGTGGTTATGGTCAGTTGTTGTACGTGTGTGTGATGTCCGTCTTTTGCTGTGACTGTGATGGGATTGAGGGGTTTCCAGGGGAGAGTTCCTCCCTTTGTCGTTTTGAAAAAGGCACGAATACACCAAGGTTGTTAGACGGTAAATAATATATTTGTGTGTAAATAGGTTGCGTTTTGCAATAAGTTGTTATGCGGTATTGGTCTGGTTCATTACTTCTTGATGTGGGTGGATTGATCTAGAGAGAAATTATATGTATCTATTTTTCGATTCCATTTGAATTTTTTCTAATTTTCTTTTCTATGATTTTTTTCTACTCTTTTCGGAATTTGTTACAATAGGGTTTTGTCTATTTGTGGATTCTTCATTTTTTCAAAAGGATTATATTTGTCGTTTTTTTCTCTAGTATCATAGTTTCCAATCCCTTCTAGTTATCTGTGTTCTGCCGGTTTGAAGGAAGAAGAGATATTCTATAGGAGGGGAGGGGGGTTTCAGTAGGGACGAAGGTAAACGTAGCGAAAGCGGGCCGCAATAAGGAGGGAGGTGTAAGGCCGGAGGGGAGGCGGCGTATTATTTAGAGAGGTAGGAGGGTGCTCTGGGACGGCGTGGCGGAGAGGAATCAAGGGGGCGCGAGCTGAGAGGATTTGGGAACATGGAGAAGGAGAGGACAGAGTGTGGGGTGAGGGAAATAGTGGGGGGGGGAAAAAGGGTTGCTGGAGGTGAGGAGGGGGAGTGAGGTCAGGGCAAGCGGAGAGATGAATGGGTGGGGTGGGAACGGAATGAGGATGTGAAGGTGGTGGCGACGTGGAGAAAATCGGTCAAAGTGAAAAATTCATACTCGGCGTAATTGATTTTGGTTCTTATATCTAAAATTCCAGAGTTAAAATAATGATTTTAGAGGGGGATTCAAGTTCAGAAAACAGAACTCAATTAGTGATTAACACTAAGGTGTGTCGAAGGGAATAGTTTTTTATACAGTGGGTGGGTAGTGGCCTTATTGGTCTCTGTTCAACCGGTTTTGGAGTGCAAACCACAATGGGGTCTGATCATACCAAAAAGGCCCAATGAAAAAATTGGAAAAATGTTTTTTGGTATGTGGGCACGCGTCAAAAGTCGGTTGCGGAAGTGGAGTGAATCGCAATTTTTTAATAACACTTTAGGAGAACAAAATTAGATAAAATAGAAAAAACAATTTTTACAAACCATAATCCTTAATATGATAGAAGGTGTACAATAGTAGTGGGTAAAAAACACTGTAGATTTTACAGATGGGTTATCTATCAACACCCATGCTTATACAAGGGCGATTTTGATTTCAGATGTGTAATCTGAAGGTGGAGTGGGTTCTTACACTTATATAGTGGGAGGATTGGGAGAAAGATGGGGGATGTTGAAAGGCGTGAGATTAGGATGTAAAACAACGGGAAAATAAAACTGGCAAAAATAGAAAATTGCATGCTTTAAAATGGACAAAAATAAAAAATAGATCAGGGAATATAAAAATTGGAAGTACCAAAGTCCAAAATTGTATATAAGCCTAAAAAAATAAAAACAAAAAATCCAAAATGGCAAGTCCTAAAGGACAAAATCCAAAAAAAAAAATCAGTGTCGGAATTTAACTGTGTATGGTAGATGTTATCCAGAGGTGTTTGTTGTTTAATCAGGATGCAGGGCCCCTACACCTGTGAAGACTCATATATGCTTTCGGCCTTTAAAAAAATTAAACGGATAGGTATGCACTCACGGCCCTGATCCTTTGATGTAAAACAACAAAACCTCCTGGATAACAATCTACCATAAAACAGTTATTCGAACACTGATTTTGGATTTTTCCCTCGTCCTTTAGGACTTGCAATTTTGGACCTTTTTTGTTTTAGTGTAGGATTTACAAAGTTTGGACTTTGGACTTTATATTTGTAATGCCATGATTTATGCATTTTTTATGTTGTCCATTTTAAGCATGCAATTTTCTATTCGGTTCATTCTGTATGTAACTTTGTTTTATGCCCGTAATAGAAACAGGTCCAAAATACAACAATCGGACATACTACCCTATAAAGTGTAGAAACAATCCACCTTCAGTACACATCTAGAACATCAAATCGCCCCTTGTATAAATGGTGTGATAGATACCCATCTGTAAGAAAATCTACAGTGTTTTTACCAATAACGATTGTACACCTGCTATCATAGTAAGGATTATTGTTATTGTTTTATCTATTGATCTATGTTTGCCTGATAGAAAGTGTTATTAAAAATTGCGATTCAATTCCGAAAACTGACTTTTTTGGAGCGTGCCAACGTACAACAAAAAAACATTTCCCAAATTGTTCCAATGGGGCCTTTTTGGGTTAAGACCATGTGGTTGCACCCAAAAACCGGGGTTGATTGAACAGAGACCATATAAGTGCCACTAAACCCACTGTATTAAAAAACTGTCCCTGCGACAACACCTTAGTGTTAAGAACTATTGATTTCTGTTTTCTGAATGAATCCATATAAATCATTATGTCAATATTGGAAATTTTGAGATGATAAGAAAAAAAATCCAATAATTAAACGAGTATGAATTTTCAGATTGACCAGGGTCAGGGTTTTATACATAGGACACAAATGAACTATACGCAAAATGACAACAAGTCAGAAGATACATTCACTTGACCTAGAAAAAGGACTTCCTAATCAACAGTTAAAAACAACAATGGGAAATTAAAACATTACGACAGTATATTGACCATAATATTTAATCCCCCAAGGGTTTGTTACGGAATACACAAAGCACCAGCAGAAGACTTACAGAAACAATTCAATACAGAAGGGAACACTTTACTAGCGGAAGAAGTCAAAAGAAATCCATTGCTTGGACTTATCATTAAACGCCGAGGAGACACAGATTACTAGAGAGGGATTGGAATTGAGACTAGAGAAAAAAAGGACAAATTAGAATCTTTGAAGAAAGAAAATGAAGAAGATCCACAAATAGACAAAACATATTTGTAACAAATTTAGAAAGAGTTAGAAAAAGAAAAATCATAGAAAAGAAAATTAAAAAATTCTAATGGAAATCAAAAATAAGATACAATAATAATTCTCTGATTCAAGTTCCCACCCAACATTCAAGAAGTAATGACCAGACCAAGACCGCAGGATACAAACATTATTAACAACGCAACCTATTGACACACAAATAGATATTTGACCCTACAAAATTGTGAGTTCTCCTTCTTCAAGGACAAAGGGAGGAACTCTCCCCATGGAAACCTCATCCAATCACAGATCACAAGCAAAAAGACGACATCTACACACACGTAAACAACGACCATTACCACAGTCTCAACCACAACAATTCGAATACCAGACCAGTCGATAAAAGGATAAAAAACATCGAACTACGAAAAGTATCACAAAACACTCGCAAAAATAGACACCCAAAACACATGGACAGGCAGAACACAATCGGAACGAGGGAAGGAATCACCGACAAACAAGAGACTATTAACACAGTCGACCACAGACATATGCACCAAGTGACACAAAGCTCAACCCATTTAAACACAACTCATGATAACACCATGCCACACAGACAAGACACAAACCTATTGACCCAGGGCAAACACAAGAAAAAGGGATTTAGAAGACGGACAATAGGCTACCAGTACAAGACTCTACGGAAATTACACATTCCTTCCCACAAAAGGAAACGAAGAGACACACCGGAAAAAAAATCGAAAAGTTGAAGAGGCTTGCAAAATCCCAAGAAGCACTGGGAGACTTTGACTTGCATATCCGCATTCAGTAACGAGCACGACCACATTCCACTTGATGAGTACGGCACCACCGCGATATATATCAATCGCATAATAGTCGCCCGGTCTGAATTAGGAGGACAAGGAGGAACCATGCGGCACAACGGATGTGTGTGAACTGACATCCCGCAACGCCTTGTGGAAAACGATCTCCGAACGGCAGTCAACAAACTCCATCAACATGTGGATAGCCGCGGGGATACACATACGCGGACATTTGGACTCCCATACCATTCACATCGAGAATAGCAAACATAACTCTAGGGACGCCTTAGGACATTGTTGCCAACCAACCGTGAGTGCGCCTACATTTCCGTTTAATTTTATATTAAAGGCGGAAAGCCATAAATATGAGGTCTTAACAGGTGTAGGGCCTCCCCTGCATCATGATAACAAAACCAAAACCTCCTGGAAACAAATCTAACGCATACAAAGTTAAAATTCCGACACGGTTTTGGATTTTTGTCCCTTTAAGGACTTGCAATTTTGGACTTTTTGTTTGTATTTTTTAGGATTACAATTTTGGATTTGACTTTCTATTTTTATTCCATTGATTCTATGTTATTTTGTCCATTTTAAGCATGCATTTTCCTATTCGGTCATCTGTATGGTACTTTGTTTTATGCCATAAAAACAGGTCAAAATACACAATAGGATACATATCCCATATATAAAGTGTAGGACACACTCCACCTTCAGTACACATCTGAAATCAATCGCCCTTGTATACATGGTGTGATAGATTACCCATCTGTAAGAAATATACAGTGTTTTTACCCACTTAAGATGTACACCTGTATCAGAGGACAGAGAGCGATCGGCCGCTGAAGCGGTGTGCGTGAGTCCGAGGGGAGAGACGAGTGGGAGAGGGGAACTGGGGAGGACAAACGGGATGATGGGAAAGGACAGAAAAGAAGGGGTGAGCGGGAAAAAAGACAACAAAAAACAGGCGTCCAAATTGTTGTGTAAGGGAATCTGTTTTTGTGGGGTTAAGACACAATTGTGGTTGCACGCAAAAAACGGTGAACAGAGACCAAATAAGTGCACTAACCCAATGTGATAAAAAAAAAAACTATTCCCTTCGACAACATTTAGTGGGTTAAGCACTATTGATTTCTGTTTTCTGATTGAAATCCATCATAACCTAAAATCATTATGTCACTAGGAAAATTTTTAGATGAATAAGAAAAAATCAATTAAACTGAGTATGAATTTTCAAATTGGACCAGGGATACATTAGGACCACAATTTAGACATACGTCAAAATGACCAATACACAGTCAGAGAACATTAATTATGACCCTAGAAAGATCTTCTAATCAATACAGTTTTCTTTTTTTTTTTTTACATGTCCCCACAATTCAATGGGGAAATAAAAACCTTATCGAACAGAATATTGAACATAATATAATCCCCCAAAGGGTTACGGACCCCCCTTTCTTACACAAAGCACACCTAGCAGTTATTCAGTTTAGATAAAATGACTGAGGGGATACCTTATTACAATGTAGAAATACCTGAAAGGGCAGTACAAGAATCTTTCTAAATATCTTTTTTACACATACAGTCATGGCCAAAAGTTTTGAGAATGACACAAATGTTAATTTTTACAAAGTCTACTGCTTCAGGTTTTATAATGGCAATATGCATATTCATGGTATTTGCATACTCCAGAATGTTATAAAGAGTGATTAGCTTAACAGCAATTAATTGCAAAGTCAATATTTGCCTAGAAAATAAACTTTTTCCCCCAAAACAAAATTCAACTTCATTGCAGTCCCGCCTTAAAAGGAGCAGCTAACATTGTTTCAGTGATTGCTCCATTAACGCAGGTGTGTGTTTTGATGAGGACATGGCTGGAGATCAATCTGTCATGATTAAGTAAGAATCACACCACTGGACACTTTAAAAGGAGGCTGGTGCTTGGCATCATTGTTTCTCTTCTGTTAACAAGGTTATCTCTAAAGAAACACGGAAAGGCCTAACAGGAAAGAGTATCGCAGCCATAAAGATTGCACCTCAGTCAAAAATCTATGGCATCATCAATGAATTCAAGGAGAGAGGTTGCATTGTAGCCAAAAAGGCTCCAGGGTGCCCAAGAAGGACCAGCAAGCACCAGGATCTTCTCTTAAAAGTGTTTCAGCTTCGGGATCAGGCTACCAGCAGTGCAGAGCTTGCTGGCAGCAGGTAGGTGTGAGTGCATCTGCACGCACTGTGAGTCGGAGACTCTTGGAGCAAGGACTGGTGTCAAGGAGGGCAGCAAAGAAGCCACTTCTCTCCAGAACAAACATGTGGCGGATTCTTTGTACATGTTAAAGAGAGACCTGGACTTTTGTTTGATTCTTAAAGGTTGGACTTTTTTCAAGCCTTATCATCTACTATGATACTATGATCAGTAGGAATACCTAGCTCTTTACTGTCTGCTTCTTTCTTCATGTCTTTCTGCCATTTGAATATACGGGCAAACAGATGAAGAACTTTTCTGAGCCCGAAGTCTGATTGACAGCGGCAAACAGATGAAGAACTTTTCTGAGCCCGAAGTCTGATTGACAGCTTCCTGGGTCATTGGTTCCAACCCTACTAAACTAAGTACGGTCAGGATAATGAGACAAGATAGTACATTTTTAAAAAATTATTAAAGCAAGATGCGTTCAGAACAAATAGATTTGGACCCAAAACTAATCTTAGCAATAAATTTGATGAAGCTTCAGCTAATGAAATCTTGAATGATTTGCTCATATCTACTTAAAAGGCATTTGCTACTTAATGTTTGTTTCATCTTTACTCTGGTACAGTGGATAGAGCTGGGAACACCCTCGATCACATGTGCAGACATGTAAGCCAATCAGCAACCGGCAGGCTTATGTGACGTCACAGCCCTATTACAACAGATGGCTATTTGCAATCCCGTCATTTCACACTGCATGTGCTGTCTCTACTGTCTGGCTGCTTGTACTCAGTAGCTGATGGAGTAATTGTTGCTCAAAGTCCAGGGTGTCCATTTTGGATTTCAATTCATGTCCCTCCATGTGCCCCCGGTGCCCAACGGAACTTACTACTTCTGGCTTTGGTGGCGGTCTCTCTGGCTCCTGCGCCCATGGTTCAACAAACACATGCAACAAGCAAAAACACAGAGGCCAAGCTAAGTAATAGAGACCATGTGCAATCATGTGACTCTTAAAAAAAATCCCTTTTTATGTGGAATTCTGGGACATCTGGGTACCAAATTAAGAATCATGTGATTTAAAAACGCTAATGACTCCAAGGAAAAATGGAACAAAAACGCAGCCAAAACCCTGACGTGAAATGCAACGCTAGTGTGGAAGGGGCCTAAGAGACAGATACAGTTTGAGAAAGTCAGAGACAGTCGGTGACATAGACAGTCTGAGACAGACTGAGATAGAAACAGAGACAGTGGGAGACAGAGCCAGACATGGTCAGAGACAGACACAGTCAGAGACAATCAGAGACAGAGATGGTCAGAGACAGTCAGTGCCAGAAACAGTCAGTGCCAAAGGCAGATAGACACAGGCAGTCAGACACAGATATGTTCAGAAACAGTCAGAGAGAGATTCAAATAAAATAGTTTTGTTATATTTTGTTATAGCTTAGTGCAGTTATATACTATCCTGGGCAACGCTGGGAGCTACAGTGCAATATATAAAGCTGAGTGTATGTGTGTGTGTATATATGTCCGGTAAAGGATTCTGCACCGTTGCATTTACGATCACCAAATTTTGCACAGGCGCTCTCTGTGACTCACCGAATGTCACAGACTTGGTTGAGCTGAAATTTTCACCCCACACTTTCCCAAATCCATTTATTAATCACTGTAGACAGGTGCCATTGTCTGCTGGCTGCTGTGGCTTTTAGAAGCTGTATTTTTTTTTTACTTTTTTTTATTTTTACTTTCACTATTTTTCCGACTCCCTAGGGTGCTTTAACCCTAGGTTGTCTGATCGATCCTGCCATATACTGCCATACTACAGTATGGCAGTATAAGGGGATTTTACTCCCCATACATTACAATGTGCTGATAGCACATTGTTATGAATGGGTTAAAACGAGACAGCTTCGGGCCTTCATGAGACCCAAAGCTGTCATGGCAATGGATCGCCGCTCCCCGTGACATCATCGGGGAGTGACAACCCGTGGCAAGATGGCGGCGCCCATCCGCAGCATTGCCGGCGGCGACGTGAAAGTACCCGATCGCGGGTGTTACCTTTAAGCCATTGCTGCGAGCCCTTTCCATGCACCGGGACCCCGCGTGCGCCATACTAGTACTAGTCAGGAAGGGGTTAAACTTGAGCTCTGATTTGTTGCCATGGGCAACTAGAACAGTTCTGCTCTCAGACTCTTCTGATAAATCCTCCATAGACAAAGTGACAGAAACAAAGGCAGAGACAGTCAGAGACAGACAAAAATAGTTGGAGACAAAGACAGTCATAGATGGAGACAGTCAAAACGGAACAGTCGGAGACAGTAGAAAGACAGTGACAGTGGGACTGCTCTGACTGTTGGCGACTGTCTCCGTCTGGATCTTCGTCTGGTCCTCGGTCTGTCTCGCGGACAGTGGAGACAAGAGTGAGACAGTCGGAACAGTCGAATGGCAGTCCCACTGTCTCTGCTATTTAGCTGATGTCTATCCGTCTTTTCTGAGGACAGTCAAAGAAAAGAAAGAGACAGTCAGAGAAAGACGGAGACAGTCAGAGACAGTCAGAGAAAGACGGAGATAGTCGGAGAAAGACGGAGACAGTCGGAGAAAGACGGAGACAGTTGGAGAAAGACGGAAAAAGACTAAAACAGTCGGAGAAAGACGGAGACAGTCGGAGAAATACAGAGACAGGCACTGACAGAAACAGAGACAATCAGAGACAGAGGCAGTTGGAAAAGGCGACAGTAAGAGACAGACAGAGACAGCAAGAAACAGTCAGAGACAGACGGTCAGAGATAGAGACTGTTTGTAACAGAGACCGTCAGAGACAGACAGAGACATAGAGGCACAGAGATAGTCAGAGAGAGAGAGTGAGATACATTTAAAATATTTTTTGCTAATCCATTCTATTTTGTTACTGCTAAGAGCAGTTACTTACTATTTCGGGCAACGCCGGGAGATACAGCTAGTATAAGTGTTACGTTTGGCTACGTTAACATGTCTGTAAATAATAAGCACTGCTTGCTTCTTGGTTGTTAGAACTATTTGTGTCAGTGTTAATTTACACTACTAGTCTCAGTAGTATTTACATCAGTTTTACTTTACAGTACAAGTTTTTGTACTATTTGAATCATTTTGTACTTTGTACTATCCGCATTTGCCAACACCAATTGCAAGCATTACAGATGAGATGTTTGAGCCAACTCTGAATCTAGACTCTGACTTCTAATGAACTTTCCTTTTCGGGTCCACTCATCCTACTGCTATCATACTTGCTAGACCTATATCCTCAAATGATATTGCAGATGTTTCAAAATGAGGAAAGCAGGAATTAGGGACAGAGAAAAAGCCATGGTACTGGGGAGTTCACCGAAAGTGCATTGTCTGACGATAATGCACTCTGCCCCGATTTCATTAAGATCATGCAACCCGTTCGTGCATGTGTTGCTTCCCTGCTATGTCAACTTCTTCTTTAATGTAAGTGCAATTTTAATGTTAAACCTGCGCTTAGTCCGAATCGTGGTTATATCCGACGCCCCCACTCCCTCCCCCGATTTCTGTTGATGAAAGCCAGCGCATCTGCGCCAAAAACGTTTTTGTGCAACACTAACCCAGTGCAGACCACTTTAATACTGTCAAAGCTGCACAAATCCTGAAACCAGCGAACAGTCCGACGAAAGATGAAACCCTTAGTAATTAAGCCCGATGTGGTTCAATTTGGTCTGTTCCAAATTTGCTGGGACAAGCAAGCACCATGGTCTACAGTGTATAATGGTAGACCCCCAACAGTAAATGCAAAGTCGAGGCATTTGTTAATTACATAGCAGAAAGTGCCTCAACTTCCATGTGATATTATTTAAATCTTTTTATTGAGTTTTTAAAAAAAAAAAATTTCAAAAGTTACCAGAGTGTCAAAAACACTGTACATACTAATTCATAAGGTATGTGAACAATATACAAATCACAGGTTTTTGTAAGAAATAGATGCATGAAGAAAATGGGAACTTTCCAAGAGAAAGAAAAGTTTGCCCGGCAGTCATAGAAAACACAGAGAGAGTGTATCAAAATGATCTTCTATATTTAAGTACTGGTCAAACAACAGTAGAATTTACAAGCCCTCAATGCTTTTCGAAGCAATGCATCTTACTATGATCATGATTAGATCATCGTTAATTAGATCAGGATAAAGGCGCATTGCGTTGAAACAATTGATCACCACTGTATCTCTCTCCAGTTTTCTAAGAGTGTGGAGGAATCGTCCGTTTTCATGTTATGTTCTGAGGCTTCAGATAGGGTGCATGCATCCACTGGGTCGAATTAAGTGCTCAGGGTGAGCTGATTTGTTGACGTTTTATTGAACTTTTTGAAATTAATAAAATGGGGGATCTTAGAGGAGGGAGGAGATTACAATATCCATCCATAGAGACCATGTTTTTTGGAACTGGCATGATTTTGTTGCACAGGGCTGGTAGTTTTTCTAACCGACCAGAGTAGAGTTTGTGACCACTTGATAACCCAATGGGAAGGAGATGGGTTTAATGTACAGTACATTTTCCAGTGCAAGGGATAAAGGCCTTTTCGTGAGCACAAGGTGTTTGTTAAATCGTTGAGCCATTGGGTGGTAGGGAGGGTGCATGTGTCAGCAAGTTAATTTATTCATTCAGTGAAGGGGCGCCAGGAGTGCCAAGAAATAAGCAGTCCAGAATGGACAAATTGCATCACATTCCCACCACAGAGCATGTAGTGCCTTTCCCCAGATAACCATTCCAGCAGTTGTCTGGTATGTTGACATCACAATGATGCAGTATTCTATACCATCAGAATGTCTTATGTAATACATCTGAAGCTCCTCTATATTCGTAAAATCAGTTGAGTTTAACAATAAGAGGGAAGTTTTTAAACCCTTTCCTAAGCTTCGATCAATGTTGAAAAGGTTTATAAAGTTTCTGAGATCATAAACTTCCTTATCATGAACAATTTTCGTTGAGGGGCATATAGAGGATAACATGTTCTGAAACAGGTAAGTTCTCAGGACAATTCTCCATGAAGGGGCACTTCACATTGGCATGGGTTGTTTCAGAGACTCAACATGGAGATTGATCCGCTGTGTTGTGTTGACATCTCCGCTAAGCATATCAGTATCGACCCAGGGGATGTGAATAGGATTGTCTGTTGCACATATCTTGTCACCTAGTTCATCCAAAAGAAGGGTATAGCTTATTGCCTATCAACATGGAGTATCCATGTTTAATTCTTACTGAGGAGCAATACCATATATAGTAGCTAGTGCAGGGGGTCAAGACTAAACATTAATACGAACAAAAAAATGCACAGTGGAAAACACACACAAGGAAATACATAGGACACAAGGACACAATTCCATCTGTGTAGTGTCTGGACTTACTGTATAAATATGCTCTGGGTTCAGTCAGTTACCTAGTAGGGTTGTCGCAAGAGAGAGTTTGTGTTACTTCTCTAGTTGCTATTCAGCCAGTAGTTTTCAAGTTTCAATTTCCAGGTCTTCTGCTTCCTTATAAATGCAGCACATGAAATAAATGGCACTTGTGACAGGTGGAGATTGTAAAGTAGAACAAAAGATGCAATCTATTTCTCTGTAAGATCTCTGAGGGTTTGAATTAAAGGAGAAAGAAATAGAGGAGTAAGAGATATCAGATAGAGCGGTATCCCCTAACACAGTGAATTACGGTTTTAGAGCTTAGGGTAGTCTTAGGGAAGTGGAATCCAAGAGAGGTCTATGGCCTCATTAAGATCTCTTCCAATCAGATAAATACCTTCTTTGAATTAATCCACTTCCGCCCAAGATCTGATTTCATTTGGTTGCATATAGGCCAACTATGGGAACAACGGGATAGGCTATCTTCCCTTTAGGCAAATCAAATACATCCCGCAGAGTGAGATAATTGAGGAATTAAAGAGGAAAGTTAGATTCATTTCTGATGGCCACAGAGACTCCCTTTGATTTGGAATGAGGGTTGCAAGAATAGATCCAGTGGACAAAGAGGTGAGTAGATAGGGATGGATTTTTTTTTTCTTTTTAAACATGTCTCTTAATGCGCAATGTCGTGTTTGCCTTTCACAGTGCGTGGAATACGCTGGATCATTTTTGGGGGAGTTTTGGCCATTCCACAATGTGACTATAAAAACTCTGTCATGATGGTGCCGAATCAGGTAAAAGTAGTGGTGTGATGGTTACTATGAGTGGTTCAGGGCTAAGTTAAGTGAGAATAGGAGAGTGATTGCACAATGGGACATCCAGACGGGTGATACTAAGAGAGAGATACCTGATCTCAAGAGTAAGGAGTTTGTATAGAGGGATCACATTCCGTGACGGTTTTTTTTAACTGGCAGACGATTGTTCGAGAGTGACAGAGAAATGTCCTGAAGAGGGTGTTTTGTGCATTTCCATGTGAAAAAACTTTTCCCTCTCTTGTCTTTTTAAGGATTTAAGAGCGATATTTCAGGTGTCCTGCACAACTCAGTGACGTAGATGACTGGAATAATCCCAATTGTTAGCTTATTGCTAGCATTGCGATCATTTAGCCATCTCTGACACCTTCACAGCAGTGGGGCATGAAGGGGTGGCGCCGGACCGACCGGGAGTGGGCTGGCGCGGGGGCATTTAACTTGTCCCCGCGGCTGGGCAGTTGCTCCAGCTGGGACTTTTCACATCTCGATAATCGTGGTTGCTTTATATTTTTATGCCAGGCAGGCCTGGCATAGAATAAGCGCTGTTGCAGCACCTGCCCGATACATCAAGACTGGCTTGAAGCCTATAATGCAGGAACCAATAAATATCCCAAACAGTTCTAGGATCACATTTAATACCTTATCTCTTTCGAGGCTCTCCAGGTTTTGAGCAAAGAGTTCGGGGGATCTTACAACCATGTAGTGTGCTGGGACAGAGGACTCAGGTGTTGCCATAATAAATCAGGTATAGTCAGAGGAAGGATTGTTCTGGAACTCATTTTAAATGTAGGTTGTTTCTCTACCCCAGTTGTATGCTCTTCTATATTAGAAGAACATACTATTAGGTGAGATTGGCAGTTATATAGGGAACACTGTCACTATCGCCATATTAAGGATAGACATTGTGTTTCCTCCCAATGTGCACTTTGTTGCCAATCTGTCTAACATTGTGCTTAATATCAGTAGACTCAGAATAAACAGGTTTGAAGCTCTTTCAGAGAGATTTAGATGAGATCTGTTTGGGGGGGGGGGGACTTTTTCTTCAGGTATTCTTTATTTTTATCTGAGTTTTCTTCCTAATAGGAATGTTAGTACCGTATTTTGTTTTCCCTTTGTAAAATCTACTTGGATTGATGTGCATAGAGTGTTGGAGTCCTAGGGGTCCTCCCTGACATAGGCAGTGATAGTTCAGCCATTCTACCCTACAGCTAATATCCAAAAAGAAAGGAAGTAGGGCATTTGGAGATGGGACACAATACTATTAGCACTGTGGAAGTGTGGAATTTTGAATACATCCTGTAAAAGTCCAAGTACTAGAACGACAGATGGAGAGGTAGAAGTCATCAGGGGTCTTGAGGGTGAGGTTTAACTGGTAGAAAACCTTGTACGAATGGTGATGGTTGCAAATATTATGGCAATTGTTGGAGCTCAAACTCCTGCCAGTTCAGCCAAACTTTGGATAGCCACGCTCCCCATGGGTTCATTTTTCCATGCTCAGACTGCAGTTATAGTGAGAGACTCCATTTCACCCCCTTAAAACAGCAAAGCCAAACTTAGACAAAGTCATGGAGCAGTCACTATAGTATATGATGATTCTTCCTAAGCTAAAGATTCCTTGACCCATCGACCTGCCCCTAACCCAGATACATATTTGATAGAACCCAATACCAGCTGCTATTGCTTTCTGTAATGTCCAGGTGGAGAAGGAAGGCTCAAGGTATAAGATGCCAGGAGTGATCACTAGGTACTAGTCCAGACATCACTGCTGCTTTGGCTGGTTCCGCCATACAACCAACTCTGAGTGAAAAAGCCACCTGTCTAAATGCAAAGTGAGGATGTGACACACCAGCAGCACCAGTTTCCACCATCACCAAGCGTCTACAACATACTGTTGGCTTTTTTTTTTTGATTGAATAAGAGAATTTCCTAATTGCCGGCCTTGAAATGCTTCCATTCAAGCTGGGTGGAGTCTGACATCTTTAACCGCGTAAGGATGGGCCCTTTCTGGTTTTCATTTCCATTTTCACTCCTTACCTTCACAAATCTATAACGTAAAGAGCTGTTGTGATGGCTTGTTTTCTGCTAACAAATCACAGTCATAGTGATGATATTGAAAATTTCATTCCGGTGTACTGGAAGCGGGGAAAAAATTCCAAAGCAGTGAAAATGGTGAAAAAAAGCATTTGTGCCATTTCTTGCGGGCTGGGCTTGGATATTACAGCTGAGCGCCCCAATGACAAGTCTACTTTATTCTTTGGGTTGGTCGATTACGGGGATAACCCAATTTGGATAGGTTTTATAATGTTTTCATACATTTAAAAAATAAAACCAGCCTGTTACAAAATTTTTTTTTGATTTTGCCATCTTTGGCGCTAATACTTTTTTTATACTTTGTTGTACAGAACTTGGGTGGGTGTCATTTTTTTGTGGACATTTGATGGGGTTTTCACTGCTATAATTTTAGGACTTTGGCAACCTTTTGATCCCCTTATTATTAATTTTTTATATTTTTCAAAATGGCAAAAAAATGCCATTTTTGACTTGGACGCTATTTTCCACACGGGGTTAACGTAGTGAAAAACCATTAATTATATTTTAATAGATCTGGCATTTGGGATGTGTCATAACTATGTGTTTATAATTTTCATGTTTATTTATATATGTACGTTCAAAGGAAAGGGGGGGGATTTGAATTTAGTTTTTTTATATAATTTTTTAACTTTTTTATTTTACTATTTTGAGGCTCCTAGGACTTAACCCTAGTTTTTTGATTGCTCTATCATATACTGCCATACTACAGTATGGCCGTATATGGGGATTTTCTCCTATTCATTACATGTGCAACCGAGCACATTGTAATGAAGGGGTTAAAACGAAAGAGCCTTGGGTCTTCGGAAGACCAAGGCTACCATGGAGACGGATTGCGCTCCCAAATGACGTCACGGGGAGCGACGATCCTAGGCAAGACTACCCAGTCCGTGAGCCTATCTCCATGCAGCGGGGACCCGACCAGCATGAATGACACGGCGGCGCGGGGGTCGCTAAATAGGTAAGGATCTTATGGGGCATGTCCCATGGTGTCTAATTCCCAGCCCCCATACTCTTCTCGGCAGGCCATCCCCACCTGGCACTAAAGGTTTGCGGACCAAAAAAACTGTTCACGCACAATGCCATTTACTCCATTGTGCACCTCACAACTGACCAGGACAATAACTGGCAGGGAGTAACATGTCCTAGACCGCCGAGGTGTAAAGCCGTGGAAATGGGCCTGAAGCAGGAGAATGCTGCCATTCTGCAGAGAGCAGACAATAGTTAAATTGCTTGTGAATGCTTTGCGAATGGGGCAGATTTATCAAGCGTTGCAAGTCAGAGGTATTCTAGGCCCATGGCAACAATACAACACCCCATTAAAATATTAGAGCTGTAACATGAGTAGCTGCAAATGGGCAGCAAAAACATTGATCAAAGTGTGATATGATGTATTCATGAGGACAATAAGGTATACTGCTGTATCCCAATGTAATTCCATCTTCATTTGTTTGTTTGCGATCAATGGATTGCGTCATTTCACGCACTTGCGCTTACTGATCCATAGGAGTGTTTATTGAGTTGTTACATGAAAGGGACATTTCTATGCTACAATGATTAAATTTGACCATGACATTTTTAATGTATACAAGTGTCATTGACTTTCACCATGGTGGGGGGACACGGCGTGTGGTGGATTGAAATAAAAAGGTGTGGGGGTGAGTTGCCTAATTATCTTAGTAGCATGATTCGTCCGATGGCATCCCCATGATTTCTGTCGCATGAAAGCCGATTGTGTGCAACACGAATCCAGCACAAACCACCGTTAAATACCTGTCAAAGCTGCACAAATCCTGAAACCAGCGAACAGTCCGACGAAAGATGAAACCCTTAGTAATTAAGCCCCGATGTGTTCAATTTTTGTCTGTTCCAAAACAAGAGAGGTTAGCAAAGAAGCCACTCTCCAGAACAAACATCAGGGACGAGACTGATATTCTGAAAAGGTTAAGGGAGTGGACTGCGGAGGACTGGGGTAAAGTCATTTTCTCTGATCCCCTTCTGATGTTTGGACATTCTGGAAAACGCTTGTTCGGAGAAGACAAAGTTAGCGGTACCTCCAGTCTTGTCTCATAGCCAACTGTAAAGCATCCTGCAACCATTATGTGTGGGGTTGCTTTTCGCGCAAGGGAATCAGCTCTCTCACAGTCTTGCCTAAAAACACATCCATGGACTAAAGAATGGTACCAGAAAAGTCTCCAAGAGCAACTTCTCCAAACCGTCCAAGAGCAGTTTGGTGCTAACAATGCCTTTTCCAGCCATGATGGAGCACCTTGTCATAAATGGCTCAGGGAACAAAACATAGAGATTTGGTCCATGGCTTGGAAACTCCCCGATCTAATCCATTGAGAACTTTGTGGTCATCATCAAGAGACGGGGCGAGGACAAACAAAAACCAACAAATTGTGACAAAATGCGAGCATTGATTGTGCAAGAATGGACTTCTATCAGTCAGGATTTGGTCCAGAAGTTGAGTGAGAGCATACCAGGGATAATTCTAGAGGTCCTGAAGAACAAGGGTCAACATATTGCAAATATTGACTTGCTGCATTAACTCAATCTAGCTGTCAATAAAAGCTTTTGTTACTCATAATGTGATTGCATGTGTATTCTGTATGTGATAAAAACATCTGACAAACACACAATAAAACAGAGGGCAACAGATCATGTGAAAAAATATAAATTTGTGTAATTCTCAAACTTATGGACATGACTGTAAGCCCTGTGCCAGGATAGGTGTCATCCGTTGCACATAGAGGGAAATGCAGTTTATCATCCCCATAGACAGTGGATTATTACTGTAAAAGCAGGTGAGACTATGAAAACTCTCGGGTCACAGGATGTGTGTGGCGGGGTTTTTGTACATGTTAAAGAGAGACCTGGACTTTTGTTGATCTAAAGGTGGCGACTTTATTCAAGCCTTATCATCTACTATGATACTATGATCAGTAGGCAAACCTAGCTCTTTACGTCTGCTTCTTCTTCATGTCTTTCTGCCATTTGAATATACGGGCAAACAGATGAAGAGAACTTTCTGAGCCCGAAGTCTGATTGACAGCTTCCTGGGTTCATTGATGCCAACCTACTAAACTAAGTACGTCATATGATAATGGGCAAGATAGCATTGAAATGAGATGGAACAACATGTGTGAAATAGCAAATGAAAATACTTTATTAGAGTTTGGAACAAGACAAACAAAAACAGGACAAAAATATCCTAAAAATCATTAAAAAGGAATGCACCCAGTGCAACCATATATACAAAAATCTTCTGGAGCCCGACACCTGATAATGTCGGGTTGAACCAGACCTGGGCCAACAGAGAACCAACCCATGAAATCATGAATATGTGCATCAAGCTGCGTCTGTGGGGGAAGGGGTGACAAATGGCTGTCAGGCAGTCCGCCCGAGGACTGTAAGGGGAGTGAGGCACAAAAGGCAGTGGATCCTCGCGCTGGAGTGACTGAGAGTGGATAGAAAGCCCACTAGACGCCCATCAAGCCTGCAATATTTACCAAATGTGTGAGGTGGTGATGTGGACCAGGATAAATCGCCCCACGCGTTCAGCCCGAGGAAGCGACCCCTGAGGAAGCCGCGATACGCGGCGGAACGCGTGGGGCGATTTATCCTGGGTCCACATCACCACCTCACACATTGGTAAATATTGCAGGCTTGATGGGCGTCTAGTGGGCTTTCTATCCACTCTCCGTCACTCCAGCGCGAGAGGATCCACTGCACTTTGTGCTCACTCCCCTTACATCCTCGGGCTGGACTGCCTGACAGCCATTTGTCCACCCCTTCCCCCACGACGCAGGCTTGATGCATTTAACATATTCAGTTCATAGTGGGTGGTTCCTTGTGTGGCCCGGTCTGGTTCAACCCGACATTATCAGTGTCGGGCTACAGAAGTTTTGATATGGGGTGCACTGGGGTGCATTCCTTTTTAAATGCTTTTATGATATTTTGTCCTGTTTTGTTTGTCTTGTGTCCAACACTCTAATAAAGTAATTTTCATTTGCTATTTCACACATGTATGTTCATCTCATTCAATGCAGCCCATTTTTTTAACTGTGTGTAGCCCATTTATGGGGTGTTTTTCACCAGCACCAGATCCCAATTCAGTACATTAATGGGGCAAAGATAGTACATTTTATAAAAATTATAAAGCAAGATGCATTCAGAAACAAATAGATTTGGACCCAAAACTAATCTTAGCACAAAATTGATGAAGCTTCAGCTAATGGAATCTTGAATGATTGGTCATATCTACTTAAAAGGCATTTGCTACTAATGTTTGTTTATCTTTACTTGGTCCAGTGGATAGAGGCGGGCGCATCCATTCATCGAAATGGGCGCAAGCACATGGGGAGAGAGAACTCTGGAGAGAAAGGAACACCCTCGATCACATGGCAGACAGTAACCAAATCAGCAACCCGCAGGCTTATATGATGTCACAGACCATTACAAAAACAGACGGCCATTTGCAATCCCGTAGTTCACACCCATTGCATTGTCTCTACTGTCTGGCTGCTTGTACTCAGTAGCTGATGGAGTAATATTGTTCTCAAAGTCAGGGTGTCCATTTTGGCATTTCAATTCATGTCCCTCCATGTGCCCCCGGTGGTGCCCAACGGAACTTACTACTTCTGCTTTGGGGCGGTCTCTCTGGCTCCTGCGCCAATAATTGGCCCAGGCCTGCTATATAGTGCCTGCCTCTTCCTTGACTTGCTGGATTTCAGCCATCCCTTGAAGAGAAAGACCCCTTTGATCTGCATTCCTGTGTATCCTGTTGTCCATGTGCCAGTCCATTCCTGTGTTCTGATCGTGTGCCAGTCCATTCCTGATGGGCTAACTGACACCCTATGGAACGACCTGGTGGTACCCCGCCTCAGGAGTCCATCCCGCTTTGCGGCGGGCCTTGGTGAAGACCAGGTGCCTCTTAGAGCTCCAGTCCCGGTTTCAGTTAGTACCATCTCCGCCGCGGTGGTCCAGAGGGTCCACAGGACTCCCAGTCCTGACACTGCCCCCACTACAAACAATGTGATTGTGCCACTCTCTGTGCTGCTGCGCCACCTCCACACTATATTATTGTGCCACACTGGGCCTGCATGTTGCTGCCAGCTACCAATTGTCATTGTGCCACTCTGACCTCATAAGCTGCTTGTCACAATCCCACACGCTGTCATTCTGCCACTCTGCGGCCACTTCATGTGCTGCTAACTGACCGCCACTTCCCTGGAAACCCTTTGATTTCCATAATTCTGTTTTCACCCTCCAATACTCTATGATGTTGCCAGTTATGTTTGGTTGCCCCTTCATTTCATCTGACAGAAGGAATGAAATGCCTTAGGATTGATAGCCAAAGGCAGGACGTGGATACAGAACACAGAGGACAGCAAATATCCCATTAACTGGTCATCTCTGTTTTGGAACCACTCCTGTTTGCTTTGGTTTCAGCAATACTGATGGATTATTGCCCAATGAGAGCGGCCACGGCAGATGAAAAGAAGGGCAAAATGATCAGTGATGTCAATGCAAAATTACGCCGACACCCTCTCCACTTTTTGGGGGGGTTCTACATGTATCAGCGTTTAACAGAAACAGGTTCTGTCACAATCTATGGAATCATCTGATATCAGTGTAAAAAGAGTGCAGTTCTTTTATGTATAGTGGGACTTGGCCCTCAGCTCAGTCCTTTTTAAACTGGCACAGACTTTTACTTGTCAGCTGCTTTGCGCTTCACTATTGGTCAAGTGCTCATGGAATTGATAGTGGAAGCGATCTACG
Source organism: Engystomops pustulosus (assembly GCA_019512145.1). Lineage (NCBI taxonomy): Eukaryota > Metazoa > Chordata > Amphibia > Anura > Leptodactylidae > Engystomops > Engystomops pustulosus. Next base: position 86,815,332 of record CM033646.1, on the reverse strand, counting down.
AGCGGTTGCGTGTCATATGCATATCATACTAAAACCACAGCATTATTTGAAGACCAAACACACTCCTATGCATATTTGTGAATATAGCACATGTTCTACAACACCCTACAAGCTCCCTGCAGCCAGGAAATACTGTTTTTTTTAAATGTGATTCACCATGATTCGATTTGGGTCGAATCAATTTTGTTGGAAAATTCAGCAAACTGGCGAATCGAATATTCTAAAAAATGTGCCCATCTCTAACAGTTGTGACCACTCTGGAATCCGCATTCAATGATAAATCTCCATGAATGTCATTTCATGGGCAGTGGTTGACATTGTAAAAACATCATTTCAGATGAATACTGCCTAATGGAAGTAATACTAGAGGCTCATGTGTGTTTCTGGCAAAAAAGGGTTTTATTATTATATGCATGAATAAGCAGTCCATAGGTTGCAAGCAAATATACTGTCACAAAGTCCTAATTAAAAATGAGTAAATAAATAAAAGTAAAGCAACACTGGATAATAAACAGTTCTGTTCATTCCATTCTTATTTGGACAGCACAGCACAATGGACTTCATTAATGTGGCAAACTCCAACAATCTGACAAAGTTCAAACCTAATTACAAAACTCAGGAAAATTAATTTAGAATTCCTGTTGGATCAGGCCAAGTATGCAGATAGAAAATATATTTCACTTTTAATACATTGAATCTAAAGTGGAGGAGCCCTGTGACATGGATACTTGGGGGATAGCAAAATGGGAAAAAAAACTAGGAGGCTCGGCTCGTTGGTTCAAATAATTTATTAGCACATGTAGTGCGAAGAGACAATGATTTTGGTGGGCATACTGTTCCCTTCTTCAGTTCCCAATAGGAATAACTAAAAGTAACAAAATGCTTTGATAAGTACCAGGACAAACAATATTATATAAAAATAAGTAGAAATATATACAACAAATCCACAAGATATAAATATGTGGTGGACGAATAAATATACCAGTACAAAGTACACTCATATATCGTGCACAGCTGGACAATTTCATATGGAAGTATGAAAGTGGTTCAATTATAAATGTATAAAACGAAGTTAGAACATACAAAAAATAAGATTCAAATAAGATAAAATTCATGTGAAGTAATCGCAGCAATTATATACACATTTAAAAATATAAGTATCTAGGCTTTAACCGTGAGGTTCAATTAAAAAAAAAAACTGTATGAATGTTGGGATAAATAAATAGAAAGTCTAAATAAAAAATTTTCTTAAAGGCTTGGGTTGGCATAACAGCACTGGTAGAGATACTTCTATGGATCTGATTGAAAACCTGTGTGAAAAGGAGAGCCTAATGAATGACCTGTGTCAGGTAAATCTTCAGATAAGGAAATCAACTCAACTGCTTTGTTACAGCATTCTGACCTGCTTCACAGGTGAAACATCATGGAGGTTGTACTGCGCCAAGAGATTCCGTGGCAAGGGGACAAAAGTTATATATAAGAAATGTCAGGATCGGGATGCGGGGATCCTCTGGCCACTGCAGGGGGTGGTACTAGCAACACTCGGGAGGAATCTAAGTAGCACCTGGTCTTCACCAGAGCCCGCCGCAAAGTGGGATAGTCTTGCTTCAGCAGGGTGCCACCCGGTCGTTCCACAGATGTAACTAGCCCAAAAGGTAGCAGCCGAGGGTCAAGGTACCTTACCAGAAGACAGTCCGTGGTCAGGTCCAGGCACAAGTCAGGGCAGGCGGCAGAGATGCAAGGGTAAGTCAGTCAGCAAAGGGGAGGTCCAGGCAGATGGGAAGCGGAACAAAAAGGAACAAGGGATATAGGCTCACTAGGAATGCAGAAACACAGGACACGGGAACCAGAAGCAGGAACACCACGCTATGCAGGAACACAGGAGCTGGAACACACAGGAACACGGGGAACTCGGGACACACAGGAACGCAAGAAATAATACTGGGGGAGCTGTTAAGGTGTCTAAAGATCGGCAGGGTTTGCAGGAACAGGAAGCTTATATGGAATTAGTGGAAATGACCAGCATCAATAATGGCGCGCTGGACCTTTAAATTTAGAGAAAGCCGGCGTGCGCCCAGGAGGCGGGGATGCGCGCACAGCAGACCGAGACAGGACAGCCCGGATGGGTAAGATGCGGGACGATGCGCTGGCAGGGGAAAAGGGTAATGGGTGAGTTCGCGACCTATGATATGGGTCGAGGGAAACACCTGTGACAGTACCCCCCCTTCGGCCTCCCTTTCTTCTTGGAGGAATACTCTGCAGGAGCTCTCTGGCTGAGAAGCAGTTCAGGAGACAGGCTTGAGCAGGGAGACATGGAAGGAGTTTGGAATGCGCATGGTGGGAGGAAGGCCGCAGCTTGAGGTCATTGATGCGACTCAGCACCTTGAAAAGACCCAGGAAACGAGAACAATCTTTTAGCCAGGTATCTTAAGCTGGGACTACTTGGAGGACAACCAGGAGTGTTGTCACCAGAGGAGCGCCGACAGGAGGAGGCCTGCGTCTTTTATCGGCCGGGAACTTGGTCGGGCGAAGCTGTAAGAAAGAAAGGGCGAGTATGCTCCCGATGGGTCTTCAGGTCCCGTACCACAATCCTCAACAGCATGAACATCTGAGACACAGGCATAGGAAGAGGAGGGCAGGATGCAGTCCATAATTGATAAAAAATAGGCAGAGCCCGGGGGTGCAGAGTCCAAGGAGTTGAAGGCATTCTGCCCATGGCAACAGAGTGGACCAATTGTCCTGTGGGCAGAAACAAAGTGGACAGAAAACAAGTAGATAGAAGCCCAGGGTCGATTAACTCTTTCCACCTGCCCATTATACTGGGGATGATAGGTGAAAGAAAAGTCCAATTTTACTTGAAGTGGGTGCAGAGAGAATGCACAGAATTTAGAGATGAAAACTGAACCCACGGTCAGAGATGATGTGCTTGGGAAAGTCAATGGAGTCGAGATGTAACGAAGAAACTGGTTGGCCAGATGTGGAGTAGATGGCAAACCTGGCAGAGGAACAAAGGGGACATGTTCAAAAAATGGTCCGTACCCACCCAGATGGACTGTATTTCCTATGGAGGAGCTGGCAGTCAGTGATGAAGTCCATGGCCACATGAAGTCCATGAACAGCTAAAGTATCGGCAAATAGCAAAAGAAGACATGCAGGTTGAGATGTGAGAGGCTTGTTCTGGACACAGGAAGCCACACAAGGTCTCGAACATCATTGGAAAAGATAGTATAGCAAAAGAATGGTCGGTAGGCAAAGCAGAAATCAAAACACGGAAAATAGCAAACAAAGATAGCAAAGAGCACAAGATACACAGATTAGAGTGGATAAACAAGCACCCAATCAAGGAGCTGGGAAGAATAAAGGGAGTAATGGACACTAACTCCAACACTGACTGGCTCAGCCATCCATCATTCAAATTGCCGCGAGCAGACAAAAAAACGAAGTTCAAAGGACCACCAGCTTTCCCAAGATCAGAAATGAGCTGTCAATTACAGCCAGCTTTGGGTGGTGGTTTTCCAGCAAAAAGCCGGAAACCTGATCCCATCAGAACAATTTGTGAGTTTTTGACAATGGTCCAGTGTCACGGGGGAGGAGACGTTCTGAGGCAAAGAGAGCTTGACTTCCGTTTAAACATCTTCCACTCTCCTTGACTTATACAACCAATTCAAATTCCCTTCAAGTTGATTTTGTGGATAATGGAAACAACGGAGGGCCATGAAAAAACATGATGCAATTGATAAGCCGATCGCATGCGTTTCTCTGGAAACGCATGTGCGTTCGGGCCGATGGATGCCCCTGTGCGCTAGAGTCGTGTTATGAACGGACGCCTAGTGGTACATGTGAACACGGCCCTTAGTCACAAGCCACCTGTTTTTCAGCTCTCTATCCTGCAAACCATGGATAAAAAGCAAAAGTTTGGTCCATTTCAACACACAATCGATGTACTGTGGAATATTAAATTCCCAAATTGCTAACCTTTGAATGCTCCCAGTCAGATTGATGAATGAAGCCAGAAATATTAAGGATTGTGGTGGAGGCCAGACCAAAGTGTGAATGAAGTTCCCAGCCACCACTACTTTTCCCAGCAAATAGTCCCCACCTGAACAAACTGTAAATGCTATTAGAACGGTGACTACCGCGTGAAGGATATCTTTCCACACATTACTGCTTTGATGTGTTCATCACCTAACGTGGATTGTTCTAGGGTTATTGGGGCTATAACCTGTAGGGACGCACATTAGGTGGCAAAACATGTCAGGGGAAGATGCTGTAGGTTTTAGAACAGCTTTTGCGGTATCTAGTATAGCAGTCTCAATCAGTGGTATACTCATGAACTGAAATATAGACTCTAGGAGGAATAGGCTAATATCTGTTTACCGGACTATAGCTAGTTCTGATTTCAAAAGGGAAACAGACGTTGACTACCTGGAAAAAACTACCCACCCTTTGATAAGGAGGAACAAAAGTGTAATCTAAATAAAGTGAATTATTCATTACTGGTGATCCGTCGTGATGTCCCAGTGATATTTTTAACCATGCTTGGATATGAGCACTACATTCGTATACATATTGTGAACTAGGGGGCCGGGAGAGCAACCCACAACCAGGGTTTGAAAACGACCTTGACCACTCCATCGGTGGCCAACCCAGAGGCCAGAGCTCACAGCAAGCCAGTGCTATGTGGCCTCCAGCAGCAGGGAGGAATTGGGACCAGTTGGAGACAGACAGGTGGTCTTCCTAGAGGACTGGGATCCAGTAAGACATTGTTTGTTTGAGCTCATGAGAGCCAGATGCCTAAGAGGAACCCTAGCAGGGGTTTCCTTGCACCTAGAAGGTAGCTAGGCTCAAGAAGTGAGGGTAGTGCCCCCCAGGGGCGTTGCTAGGGCGGAAAAAAAAAAACATCGGGGCACGGGCCCCAATGCATGTGTATCAAACCTTTTTAGTAATGCCCCCCTGTACATAACCCCCTCAAATGTGCTTGTGCCGATAACAACTTTACTGACGGCGTATACAGAGCTACAGAACCAACAGGAGAAACCCCTACTTTTTCCCTAGTGACTGCAGGTGACGGTCTCCTCCATCTTCCCATTAGACATCACCCACATCTTATGTCCCATGGTCCCTACATCTTGGACAGTGTTATCCTGCTGTGCCCCCAAAACATCTCCCCAAATACGTAGGCGTGCATTTAAACACCAGGAGGCTTGTACCCATTCACATGGTCTCACTAGAAACGCAAATCAGATCCAAACTGAGGCCTGTTCTAGTGCCACGTGTGAAAACGCCCCAAGAAATGTCCCCCACACAGCCCCCCAGTAACGTGCCCCACACAGACACAAATCAATGACCCCCATAAATCTACCACCCCAAAATGTTCCCCACACAGTACCCTCAGAGCTATGTGCCCCACACAGCACCCTCAGTAGCTAATGTGCCCCCACACAGTACCCTCAGTAGTAATGTGCCCCACAAGCTACCCTAAGTAGCTAAGTGCCCCCACACAGCTACCCTCAGTAGCTAATTTGCCCCCAAACAGCTACCCTCAGTAGCTAATGTGCCCCACACAGCTACCCTCACCTAGCTAATGTGCACCCATCACAGTACCCTCAGTAGATAATGTGCCCCACACAGCTACCCTCAGTAGCTAATGTGCCCCCACAGCAGCTACCCTCAGTAGCTAATGTGCCCCACACAGCTACCTCGAGTAGTAATGTGCCCCCACACAGCCACCTCAGTAGCTAATGTCCCCACACAGCCCCCCCCAGTTAGCTAATGTGCCCCCACAAAGCCACCTCAGTAGCTAATGTGCCCCCACACAGCTACCTCAGTAGCTAATGTGCCCCACACAGGCCCCCCCAGTAGCCCAGTAATAATGTCCCACCACACAGCTACCCCCAGTAGTAGCTAATGTTTACCACACAGCTCCCCAGTAGCTAATGTTCCCACCACAGCTCCCCCCAGTAGCTAATGTCCCCCACACAGTACCCCTAGTAGCTAATGTGCACCCACACAGCCCCCCAGTAGCTAAGTCCCCCACACAGCACCCCATAGGCTAATGTCCCCCACACAGCTACCCCAGTAGCTAATGACCTCCACACAGCCCCCCCAGTAGCTAATGTGCCCCACACCAGCCCCCAGTAGCATAATGTACCCCACACAGCTACCCCCAGTAGCTAATGTCCCCCCACACAGCTACCCCACAGAGTAGCTATGTCCCCCACACAGCCCCCCCAGTAGCTTATGTCCCCACACAGCTACTCAGTAGCTTAATGTGCCCCCACACAGCCACCCCAGTAGCTAATGCCCCCACACAGCACCCCAGTAGCTAAGTACCCACACAAGTCCCCAAGAGTAGCTAATGTTCCCCACACAGCTCCCCACAAAGTAGTTAGCTAACGTCCCCCACAACAGCTACCCCTAGGAGCTAATGTGCACCCACACAGCCCCCCAGAGTAGCTAATGTGCACCCACACAGCCCCCCAGTAGCTAATGTCCCCCCACAGCTACCCCCAGAGTAGCTAATGTTCCCCACACAGCTACCCCTAGGACTATGTCCTCCACACAGCCCCCCAGTAGTAATGTGCCCCACACAGCCCCAGTAGCTAATGTCACCCACACAGCTACCCCAGTAGCTATGTCCTCCACACAGCCCCCCCCCAGTAGCTAATGTGCCCCCACACAGCCCCCCCCAGTAGCTAATGTCCCCCACCAGCTACCCCCAGTAGCTATGTCCTCCACACAGCCCCCCCAGTAGCGTAATGTGCCCCACACAGCCCCCAGTAGCTAATGTCCCCCACCACAGCTACCCCCAGTAGCTGAAGTCGGACCCCCACACAAGCCCCGCAGTAGCTAATGTGCCCCACACAGCCCCAGTAGCTAATGTGCCCCCACACAGCCCCCCCCAGTAGCTAATGTCTCCACACAAGATACCCCCAGTAGCTAATGTGCCCCCCACACAGCCCCCCCAGTAGCTAATGTCTCCACACAGCTACCCCAGTAGCAATGCCCCCCACACAGCTACCCCCAGAGAGCTAATGCCCCCCACCACAGCTACCCTCAGTAGTAATGTCCCCACACAGTACCTCTCAGTGCTAATGTGCCCCCACACAGCCCCCCCACAGTAGCTAATGTGCCCCCACACAGCCCCCCAGTAGCTAATGTCCCCCACACAGCCCCCCCGTAAGTAATGTGCACACACAGGACCCACAGTAAGTAATGTCTCCCACAGTAGCTAATGTGCCCCCACACAGCCCCCCTTAGGTAATGTCCCCCACACAGCCCCCCCTGTAATGTCCCCCACACAGCCCCTGCTGGGGAAGGAAAACAGTCACTGCACTCCTTCTCATCACCATCTGTGGAGATCGTGATGAGAGAGAGGAGGATGCGCAGGGGAGATCCGGGGCTCCAGCCAAAAGATCCGGGGCACGAGCCCCGGATCTTTTGACCTAGCAACGCCCCTGTAGTGCCCTACGAAGAGGTAAGCTGTTGTTATTTTTGTTCTTGTAATAGTTTAAAGCTGAATAAAGCCATTTCTGTTGGATTGCTACAAGCTCCTACATTATTGTTTTGGCGCTCAGCACCAAAAAAGTCGACCTGTAAGGTCCAGAAGCTTCTACCTTTGATGCTATGTTACCCCCCCAAACCCACTATTATTAATTTTAACTGATTATAATGAAAAGTTACAGTGTGAAAGACCTGAGACACTGAACAAACTCTAAATGAAAACTGATTGTACTCTGATGCAAAAGTGCGTTTTCAATGACCAAAACCTGATCACACCTGATCAAACGGGGATCTGCCCGCAAGTGTGGAAGGGGCCTAAGAACTACAAATTCCAATGTTACAATTTCATATTCCCGGAAATTCTATTTCATATCTTTAAATTCCGCAATCCCACAACTATTTTTTGAGAGTGTTTACCAAAACATGCAATAAAGGCCAACAATTTTTATTCTACTTTATTTGATTAATATTATAGGAACTCTTGGCAGCGTGGCCGGCAGTGCATGGAGTAGGAAGCACACTACCTCACTCCGTACGTCCAGACCCACCAAAGAGGCTTAAAACGGCTCATCAAAGGAGTGAACTGACCCAAAAACATTCCCTAAATGTTTCAGTACCCGAGATAATAATGGGCAAGTTAAAAAAGAGAGGCCCGAAGAAACTCGGCAAGATCTCAAGATGGTGGACGCATGTGGCATAACCGCCTGAGGATGCAAGCTCCCCAGACCCCTCCAAGGGATCAGCAAGGGGATCACCAATCTATACAGTTACCCCTGAAAAATATATAATGGGGAGAACACAGGGAGCAGAGGGAGCGATGCAGAGCCCTGGAACAGGGAACACATTCCAAGTGGCCATGCTCTGAGGACATCACTCGCAGCAAACTACACCATCCTGAACACAGGACAGCACAGGGGTGGATAAACCAAGTCACAAAGGAGCTATTAAAGGCCTTTAGGGGAAACTACATATCCTCACTACAAAAAGAAATCCACACCACGATATATGGCCGTTAAAGCGGCAATGCAATGTCTAGGAGACCGTAAATCACATATTAGGACAAAAATGTGGGAGTGAATGAGACGCATAATGACTGGTGGACACCCAATAATAATTTGGCGAAGAAAGAAGTAAAGGAGCTGAAAAATTAAGTTAAAGAAAGGAAAAATCGCACACATCTGATATAAACAATATAGGTTCCACGGGAAATTGCTGAGGATATAGATACTAAAGAAGCATCCTCGGCGACTCGTCAATTTGATGTGAAAATAGGTTTATTGACGTTCAACTTACAAATTGTGGCGGGACACCAAAAGAGAGGGGGAAACGCGTTTCGACTCGACACACGGCCTTTGTCAACCACTATATCTCTGGATCTTAACAAACTAAATACAAAAGACAACTTTAGTCCTGCCCATGAGTACATCTACGGAATCCTCCGTGGCGTGTGAGTCGTGGCCTCAGGTATTTTCCTCATTTGGTTTGCGCTTTCTGAAAGAGAGATAAAAACAGTAGTTAAAACAACCAAATATAAACGAACAACTAACAAAGGTAAGACAGATCTGGAATAAGTTAACACTTGTGATCATGGAAAGATATTAAGTGTAATCGCGATTTAACCCCGCGGTCGTTCCAAGGCTCCCAGGTGTGTATCCAGTACGCCTAGACGGAGACGGAGAAGATTTGTAATATTTCCTCCTCTCGGGGGGTTTTCAATCTGTCGAATCACTTGAAAATTTAAGCTGGGATACTGGAGTGTTTATCTCTCAGGAGAAGTGGAAGGGATGGGTAATAGCCTAATTACTGCATCTAATAGTCATTTATGCTTATTGATGCGAGGTTTACAGGTTGTATGTTCTCCGATGTATAGATCACCAACAGGGCACTTGATAGAATACATTCACGTTTTTATGGAGTTGCACGTATGTATCCCTGTATTTAAAGGGTGTGTCCAGTGTGGGGATGATTATAGTGTATCTCGGAGTTTACGTGTTAGTACATCAGAGCAATTTCAAGCCATGGAAAGGTGCCTGTTCTTCTGGTGTCGCTAAGAACATTTGTTTAGGGGGGTTAATTTTGTGTGCTACCTTGTTATCAGCTCGTAATCACTTTATTATTGAAATTTGGAGTTTTTTGGTACCAGTCTTAAGGGGGGAGAATTCTGGAAACTCCTCCACTCAGGAAGATTTGTACGAAGTAGTATTGCCGTGTTTCCTGAACTACTAGTGTCAATTTTTGCTCTTAAGGGAGGATGAAATTGGTGACTAAAAGTGATCCTTTTGTGTGCTGTACCCTAGGTTCGGAGTTGCGGTACCTGCAACATGATGACCGAATCTAGCCTACTTCAATAGATGTTACGGGTTAACCCCTGTCACGAAAACCTAGATTTCCATCTCTCCAGTCTCTTTTCCTCGTATTTTTTCATCTGATACAACCCTGCAGACCTTTGGAAACTGAGATTGGGTACAGATTTCTTGGGGGCATAGGGTTGATTGATATACGATAGTGTAAAAACACTATTCTATCCGTAGTTTTCTTATAGGATCTGCTACCCACGTTTCACCATTATCTTTGTAGTCACACTGTGATCCAAGAAAAATGCTATTATCGGTATTTCTGGTCTGGGTGAACTGCCAGCTGCATACGTACAGAATTAGCGTGTTCAAGAGAAAGACCTCTAGGTCCCCTGTGGCCCAGCCCACACGAAAAACACATCGTCGAATAAAACGGACCAACCTTGACATAATCAGAAAGAAAGGGGGTGAGTATACACTGTTCCTCTTCAAAAGCCACCAGTAACAGTTTGCGTAGCGGGAGGGGCAATTAGACCCCACGTGGCCCTCTGCTTTTGCAGGTAGCATAATTGTCCATCACGGAAAGGAAGAAGAGGAGGTTTCAGCAGGACAACCTCAAGTGTTCCAATAGGAATGATTTAAATTCCACAGGACATGCAGGGATCAAGCTAAGTATTTTGTCCACCGTTGGATTACCCAACCTGTGTTCAATTGTGTGTATACTGACACATCTGACTGGACTAGTTGGTTCAGTGGGTGCGACATTATCTAGGTTCCCAATTCCCGTTAAGGAATGATGCGTGTCTAGTCAAAAAGAACGGAAGTGGCAGTCTTTCACTAACCGGTCCGTTACCGATGTAATTCCATCACTTGGCGACTTCCTTAGGGGGTTGTCAAGGAGAGGAGTTAGTAGAGGGCACAACTATGTCTCCCCGGAGGTTGACAGGGGTACTATTCAGGAACTTGGTCTTCTAAATATGTAGCTTAGGATCAGGTATGACAGTCGGTCATGGATGATTAGGAACTCGCCTATGTTGTCATCCAGGCCCAGTTGTTCGCGATGTATTGACCGGAGAAAGAAAGAAGAAGTTTATTTTAATCACGAGACCGGGTAGGATGGTGAAGGTTCTCATAAGTGCTTGGCATTAGACAAGTTGGATCGTTTTATTTCCGACTTGTTTCTATAAGCTCACCCTGAATACCATCAACCTGCAATCGACATGGACTCCCCAGTTCGTGGCTTCCAAAAATTATCTCCCTCTGTCGTGACTCAAGAGCTTAAGAGCCCTGTATTATTCCTCGTGTGAGATGTTGAATATCAAAATCACCTTAGTTTGCAGGTGGGGGAGGTGGTAATCGCAACATCCCTTTTAACAACCTCAATGAGGGTCTCCAATGGGTGGAACCTTTTGGGGGGATTGAAAGAAATTTTATTCCTCCAAATGCAAGATCACTCAATCTCAGGGATCTGTACTGTAGCGGAACACGGTAACATTCAAAGGTGTGCAGTAAAGTACCGTAAAACATCGACCTTTGTAGAATAAGCAAGTATGCTTTTTAGTTCTAAACATTCTAAAGAACTTTTGTAGGTCCAGGTCCATCAGAAAAGAGTAATCTTTCCAACTGGAAAATGTTTTTTGTGTGTGTGGGGCACGCTCAAAAGTCGGGGGGTTCGGAAGTGAATCGGCCAATTTTAATAACACTTCTAGCAAAAACATAGATAAAATAGATTAAAACAATAACAATAATACTGAAGATGGAGAGAAGGTGTACAATCTTAGTGGGTATATTAAAAAACACTGGTAGAGTTCTTACAGGCATGGGTTATCTATCACACATGATACAAGGGCGATTTGATTTCTAGATGTGTACTAATGTGTGGGAGTGCGGGCGCTTTAAACAGGGCGCCGATGAGAGGTAGGAGGAGGGGAGAAGAGGGGGGATTAGGGGGACGTTACGGTTGGAGAGGCATCCGGAATGAAAATTAAACCCTATCCTCATGGGAAAGAAAGACGCGGGCATTCTCCCTATGTACACTTTCCTATACAATACGACATCGAAGAAGTAGAAAAGGCCAAGGAGGAAAAGGGCAACAAAAGAAAAATAGAAGAATGTGGAATTCAAAAAATAGAAAGTCAAAAGTCCAAAAATTGGTAATCCTAAAAAATCAAAAACAACAAAGTCCCAAAATTGCAAGTCCTAAAGGACAAAAATCAAAATCAGATGTCGGAATTTAAACTTTTTTGGGTATGGTAGTAGATGTGATCAGGAGGTTTTGTTGTTGAATCAGGATGCAGGCCCTACACCTGTGAAGGACTAATATATGCTTTCGCCTTTAAATAAAATTAAACGGAAATGTATGCATCAAGGTTGGTTGGCAACAAATGGTCATAGGCGTCCCTAGAGTTATGTTGATATTCTCGATGTGATGGAGTCGGGGAGTCCCAATGTCCGCCGATGTTGTAGTCCGCGGCTATCCAAATGTGATGGAGTTTGTGGACGCCGTTCGGAAGCGTGGTAAAGGCGTTGCGGGATGTCTCAGTTCACACACATCCGTTGTGCCGCATGGTTCCTTGTCCTCCTAATTCTAGGACCGGGCGACTATATGCGATTGAGATAGATCGCAGGTGGTTGCCGCGTTAACTCACAAGTGAATTGTGGTCGTGCTCGTTACTGAATGCGGGGGGTATGCAAGCAAGGCTCCCAGGGCTTGCTTGGGTTGCACACACGGCCTCTTCAAAACTTATTCGAATTTTTGAAGGTGAGTGTCACTTCTCCTTTTGTGGGAAGGAATTGGTTAATGCGTATGAGGTTTGTAACTGGTGCTAGTTGTCCTTCTTAGAATACTATTTTGATTGTGTGTGCCTCTGGAAAGTAAATAGGGTTGTGTCTGTGTGGCATGTGTTATCTGTGTTGTTTAAAGGGATGAGGTTGTGTCACTATGGCAATGTCTGTGGGTCGACTGGCTGAATAGTTCTTGGTTTGTCGGTGATTCCTCGTTCCGTTGTGTTAGTCCATGTTTTGGGTGTATATTTTTGCGCGTGTTGGTGAGAGGTTCGTGAGGGAAGGGGGGGTGGCGATAAGTGAGAGAGTTGATTGTAGTTCGATGGTGGGTGGGTGGGAAGGTGGTTATGGTCAGTTGTTGTACGTGTGTGTGATGTCCGTCTTTTGCTGTGACTGTGATGGGATTGAGGGGTTTCCAGGGGAGAGTTCCTCCCTTTGTCGTTTTGAAAAAGGCACGAATACACCAAGGTTGTTAGACGGTAAATAATATATTTGTGTGTAAATAGGTTGCGTTTTGCAATAAGTTGTTATGCGGTATTGGTCTGGTTCATTACTTCTTGATGTGGGTGGATTGATCTAGAGAGAAATTATATGTATCTATTTTTCGATTCCATTTGAATTTTTTCTAATTTTCTTTTCTATGATTTTTTTCTACTCTTTTCGGAATTTGTTACAATAGGGTTTTGTCTATTTGTGGATTCTTCATTTTTTCAAAAGGATTATATTTGTCGTTTTTTTCTCTAGTATCATAGTTTCCAATCCCTTCTAGTTATCTGTGTTCTGCCGGTTTGAAGGAAGAAGAGATATTCTATAGGAGGGGAGGGGGGTTTCAGTAGGGACGAAGGTAAACGTAGCGAAAGCGGGCCGCAATAAGGAGGGAGGTGTAAGGCCGGAGGGGAGGCGGCGTATTATTTAGAGAGGTAGGAGGGTGCTCTGGGACGGCGTGGCGGAGAGGAATCAAGGGGGCGCGAGCTGAGAGGATTTGGGAACATGGAGAAGGAGAGGACAGAGTGTGGGGTGAGGGAAATAGTGGGGGGGGGAAAAAGGGTTGCTGGAGGTGAGGAGGGGGAGTGAGGTCAGGGCAAGCGGAGAGATGAATGGGTGGGGTGGGAACGGAATGAGGATGTGAAGGTGGTGGCGACGTGGAGAAAATCGGTCAAAGTGAAAAATTCATACTCGGCGTAATTGATTTTGGTTCTTATATCTAAAATTCCAGAGTTAAAATAATGATTTTAGAGGGGGATTCAAGTTCAGAAAACAGAACTCAATTAGTGATTAACACTAAGGTGTGTCGAAGGGAATAGTTTTTTATACAGTGGGTGGGTAGTGGCCTTATTGGTCTCTGTTCAACCGGTTTTGGAGTGCAAACCACAATGGGGTCTGATCATACCAAAAAGGCCCAATGAAAAAATTGGAAAAATGTTTTTTGGTATGTGGGCACGCGTCAAAAGTCGGTTGCGGAAGTGGAGTGAATCGCAATTTTTTAATAACACTTTAGGAGAACAAAATTAGATAAAATAGAAAAAACAATTTTTACAAACCATAATCCTTAATATGATAGAAGGTGTACAATAGTAGTGGGTAAAAAACACTGTAGATTTTACAGATGGGTTATCTATCAACACCCATGCTTATACAAGGGCGATTTTGATTTCAGATGTGTAATCTGAAGGTGGAGTGGGTTCTTACACTTATATAGTGGGAGGATTGGGAGAAAGATGGGGGATGTTGAAAGGCGTGAGATTAGGATGTAAAACAACGGGAAAATAAAACTGGCAAAAATAGAAAATTGCATGCTTTAAAATGGACAAAAATAAAAAATAGATCAGGGAATATAAAAATTGGAAGTACCAAAGTCCAAAATTGTATATAAGCCTAAAAAAATAAAAACAAAAAATCCAAAATGGCAAGTCCTAAAGGACAAAATCCAAAAAAAAAAATCAGTGTCGGAATTTAACTGTGTATGGTAGATGTTATCCAGAGGTGTTTGTTGTTTAATCAGGATGCAGGGCCCCTACACCTGTGAAGACTCATATATGCTTTCGGCCTTTAAAAAAATTAAACGGATAGGTATGCACTCACGGCCCTGATCCTTTGATGTAAAACAACAAAACCTCCTGGATAACAATCTACCATAAAACAGTTATTCGAACACTGATTTTGGATTTTTCCCTCGTCCTTTAGGACTTGCAATTTTGGACCTTTTTTGTTTTAGTGTAGGATTTACAAAGTTTGGACTTTGGACTTTATATTTGTAATGCCATGATTTATGCATTTTTTATGTTGTCCATTTTAAGCATGCAATTTTCTATTCGGTTCATTCTGTATGTAACTTTGTTTTATGCCCGTAATAGAAACAGGTCCAAAATACAACAATCGGACATACTACCCTATAAAGTGTAGAAACAATCCACCTTCAGTACACATCTAGAACATCAAATCGCCCCTTGTATAAATGGTGTGATAGATACCCATCTGTAAGAAAATCTACAGTGTTTTTACCAATAACGATTGTACACCTGCTATCATAGTAAGGATTATTGTTATTGTTTTATCTATTGATCTATGTTTGCCTGATAGAAAGTGTTATTAAAAATTGCGATTCAATTCCGAAAACTGACTTTTTTGGAGCGTGCCAACGTACAACAAAAAAACATTTCCCAAATTGTTCCAATGGGGCCTTTTTGGGTTAAGACCATGTGGTTGCACCCAAAAACCGGGGTTGATTGAACAGAGACCATATAAGTGCCACTAAACCCACTGTATTAAAAAACTGTCCCTGCGACAACACCTTAGTGTTAAGAACTATTGATTTCTGTTTTCTGAATGAATCCATATAAATCATTATGTCAATATTGGAAATTTTGAGATGATAAGAAAAAAAATCCAATAATTAAACGAGTATGAATTTTCAGATTGACCAGGGTCAGGGTTTTATACATAGGACACAAATGAACTATACGCAAAATGACAACAAGTCAGAAGATACATTCACTTGACCTAGAAAAAGGACTTCCTAATCAACAGTTAAAAACAACAATGGGAAATTAAAACATTACGACAGTATATTGACCATAATATTTAATCCCCCAAGGGTTTGTTACGGAATACACAAAGCACCAGCAGAAGACTTACAGAAACAATTCAATACAGAAGGGAACACTTTACTAGCGGAAGAAGTCAAAAGAAATCCATTGCTTGGACTTATCATTAAACGCCGAGGAGACACAGATTACTAGAGAGGGATTGGAATTGAGACTAGAGAAAAAAAGGACAAATTAGAATCTTTGAAGAAAGAAAATGAAGAAGATCCACAAATAGACAAAACATATTTGTAACAAATTTAGAAAGAGTTAGAAAAAGAAAAATCATAGAAAAGAAAATTAAAAAATTCTAATGGAAATCAAAAATAAGATACAATAATAATTCTCTGATTCAAGTTCCCACCCAACATTCAAGAAGTAATGACCAGACCAAGACCGCAGGATACAAACATTATTAACAACGCAACCTATTGACACACAAATAGATATTTGACCCTACAAAATTGTGAGTTCTCCTTCTTCAAGGACAAAGGGAGGAACTCTCCCCATGGAAACCTCATCCAATCACAGATCACAAGCAAAAAGACGACATCTACACACACGTAAACAACGACCATTACCACAGTCTCAACCACAACAATTCGAATACCAGACCAGTCGATAAAAGGATAAAAAACATCGAACTACGAAAAGTATCACAAAACACTCGCAAAAA
Source organism: Engystomops pustulosus (assembly GCA_019512145.1). Taxonomy (NCBI): domain Eukaryota; kingdom Metazoa; phylum Chordata; class Amphibia; order Anura; family Leptodactylidae; genus Engystomops; species Engystomops pustulosus. Next base: position 86,798,992 of record CM033646.1, on the reverse strand, counting down.
TAGACACCCAAAACACATGGACAGGCAGAACACAATCGGAACGAGGGAAGGAATCACCGACAAACAAGAGACTATTAACACAGTCGACCACAGACATATGCACCAAGTGACACAAAGCTCAACCCATTTAAACACAACTCATGATAACACCATGCCACACAGACAAGACACAAACCTATTGACCCAGGGCAAACACAAGAAAAAGGGATTTAGAAGACGGACAATAGGCTACCAGTACAAGACTCTACGGAAATTACACATTCCTTCCCACAAAAGGAAACGAAGAGACACACCGGAAAAAAAATCGAAAAGTTGAAGAGGCTTGCAAAATCCCAAGAAGCACTGGGAGACTTTGACTTGCATATCCGCATTCAGTAACGAGCACGACCACATTCCACTTGATGAGTACGGCACCACCGCGATATATATCAATCGCATAATAGTCGCCCGGTCTGAATTAGGAGGACAAGGAGGAACCATGCGGCACAACGGATGTGTGTGAACTGACATCCCGCAACGCCTTGTGGAAAACGATCTCCGAACGGCAGTCAACAAACTCCATCAACATGTGGATAGCCGCGGGGATACACATACGCGGACATTTGGACTCCCATACCATTCACATCGAGAATAGCAAACATAACTCTAGGGACGCCTTAGGACATTGTTGCCAACCAACCGTGAGTGCGCCTACATTTCCGTTTAATTTTATATTAAAGGCGGAAAGCCATAAATATGAGGTCTTAACAGGTGTAGGGCCTCCCCTGCATCATGATAACAAAACCAAAACCTCCTGGAAACAAATCTAACGCATACAAAGTTAAAATTCCGACACGGTTTTGGATTTTTGTCCCTTTAAGGACTTGCAATTTTGGACTTTTTGTTTGTATTTTTTAGGATTACAATTTTGGATTTGACTTTCTATTTTTATTCCATTGATTCTATGTTATTTTGTCCATTTTAAGCATGCATTTTCCTATTCGGTCATCTGTATGGTACTTTGTTTTATGCCATAAAAACAGGTCAAAATACACAATAGGATACATATCCCATATATAAAGTGTAGGACACACTCCACCTTCAGTACACATCTGAAATCAATCGCCCTTGTATACATGGTGTGATAGATTACCCATCTGTAAGAAATATACAGTGTTTTTACCCACTTAAGATGTACACCTGTATCAGAGGACAGAGAGCGATCGGCCGCTGAAGCGGTGTGCGTGAGTCCGAGGGGAGAGACGAGTGGGAGAGGGGAACTGGGGAGGACAAACGGGATGATGGGAAAGGACAGAAAAGAAGGGGTGAGCGGGAAAAAAGACAACAAAAAACAGGCGTCCAAATTGTTGTGTAAGGGAATCTGTTTTTGTGGGGTTAAGACACAATTGTGGTTGCACGCAAAAAACGGTGAACAGAGACCAAATAAGTGCACTAACCCAATGTGATAAAAAAAAAAACTATTCCCTTCGACAACATTTAGTGGGTTAAGCACTATTGATTTCTGTTTTCTGATTGAAATCCATCATAACCTAAAATCATTATGTCACTAGGAAAATTTTTAGATGAATAAGAAAAAATCAATTAAACTGAGTATGAATTTTCAAATTGGACCAGGGATACATTAGGACCACAATTTAGACATACGTCAAAATGACCAATACACAGTCAGAGAACATTAATTATGACCCTAGAAAGATCTTCTAATCAATACAGTTTTCTTTTTTTTTTTTTACATGTCCCCACAATTCAATGGGGAAATAAAAACCTTATCGAACAGAATATTGAACATAATATAATCCCCCAAAGGGTTACGGACCCCCCTTTCTTACACAAAGCACACCTAGCAGTATGTGAAAATATAATATTTGTGTAATTCTCAAAACTTATGGACATGACTGTAAGCCTGTGTCCAGGATAGGTGTCATCCGTTGCACATAGAGGAAATGCAGTTTTATCATCCCCATAGACGTGGATTATTTACTGTAAAAGCAGTGAGACTATGAAACTCTCGGTCACAGGATGTTGTTGTGGCGGATTCTTTGTACATGTTAAAGAGAGACCTGGACTTTTGTTTCACTTTATATGATATTGTCATAATGTTGTCCACTACTTAGGATCTAACACTGATCACAATGTCTTTAATGTAATATATTATCAATATTTCATATTGTTTGGGATGCGCATAATAATGTTTGTATTGCACCTTAGTACAGGCTTACACTCTCATGTATAACATTTATTGTATTGCCAGCAATGCATTTTTTGTTCCCACTCACTGTGACCAACATGTTCATACTTACTACCATTTCCCTATTTTTGCGTCCTCGGCGTTGCCTGGATACGGGGGTGCGCATGCGCGGTCGGCGAGCCGCATTGGCGGAAGTGATGCCGGGCCGCGGCAGGCTCCTCCCCACTTCCGGTGATGCCGCTCTGGACGCGATCCCGACACACACCGGCCACTCACTATACAGCATCGGACACAGGTATAAATACTTGGGTACTCCGCCAACAGGACACCCCTGAGGAAGCCGCGATACGCGGCGGAACGCGTGGGGCGATTTATCCTGGGTCCACATCACCACCTCACACATTTGGTAAATATTGCAGGCTTGATGGGCGTCTAGTGGGCTTTCTATCCACTCTCAGTCACTCCAGCGCAGAGGATCCACCTGCACTTTTGTGCTCACATCTCCTTACATCCTCGGGCTGGACTGCCTGACAGCCATTTTGTCCACCCCTTCCCCCACAGACGCAGGCTTGATGCACATATTCATGATTTCATAGTGGGTTGGTTCTCTTGTGTGGCCCAGGTCTGGTTCAACCCGACATTATCAGGTGTCGGGCTCCAGAAGATTTTGTATATATGGGTGCACTGGGGTGCATTCCTTTTTAAATGATTTTATGATATTTTTGTCCTGTTTTTGTTTGTCTTGTGTCCAAACTCTAATAAAGTAATTTTCATTTGCTATTTCACACATGTTGTTCATCTCATTCAATGCAGCCCATTTTTTTACATGTGTGTAGCCCATTTATTGGGTGTTTTTCACCAGCACAGATCCCAATTCAGTACATTAATGGGGCAAGATAGTACATTTTTTAAAAATTATTAAAGCAAGATGCATTCAGAACAAATAGATTTGGACCCAAAACTAATCTTAGCAAAAAATTTGATGAAGCTTCAGCTAATGGAATCTTGAATGATTTGCTCATATCTACTTAAAAGGCATTTGCTACTTAATGTTTGTTTCATCTTTACTCTGGTACAGTGGATAGAGCTGGGCGCATCCATTCCATCGAAATGGGCGCAAGCACATGGGGAAGAGAACTCTGGGAAGAAGAAAGGAACACCCTCGATCACATGTGCAGACATGTAACCCAATCAGCAACCGGCAGGCTTATATGATGTCACAGCCCTATTACAACAGACGGCCATTTGCAATCCCGTCATTTCACACTGCATGTGCTGTCTCTACTGTCTGGCTGCTTGTACTCAGTAGCTGATGGAGTAATTGTTGCTCAAAGTCCAGGGTGTCCATTTTGGATTTCAATTCATGTCCCTCCACGTGCCTCCGGTGCCCAACGGAACTTACTACTCCTGGCTCCGGTGGCGGTCTCTCTGGCTCCTGCGCCGATAATTGGCCCTGGCCTGCTATAAGTGCCTGCCTCTTCCTGTGACTTTGCTGGATCTTCAAGCCATCCCTTGAAGAGAAAGACCCCCTTTGTATCCTGCATTCCTGTGTATCCTGTTGTCCCATGTGCCAGTCCATTCCTGTGTTCCTGATCCGTGTGCCAGTCCATTCCTGATGGGCTAGGCACACCTATGGGACGACCTGGTGGTACCCCGCCACAGGAAGTCCATCCCGCTTTGCGGCGGGCTCTGGTGAAGACCAGGTGCCTCTTAGACTCCAGTCCCAGGTGTCAGTTAGTACCATCTCCCGCGGTGGTCCAGAGGGTCCACAGCCTCCTAGTCCTGACACTGCCCCCACCTACAAACAATGTGATTGTGCCACTCTCTGACCTCATGCTGCTGCTAACTGACTGCTGTCTCCCTGGAACACCCTTTGATTTCCATAATTCTGTTTTCACCCTCCAATACTCTATGATGTTGCCAGTATGTTTGGTTTTCCCCTTCATTTCATCTGACAGAAGGAATAAAATGCCTTAGGATTGATAGCCAAAGGCAGGGGTGGATACAGAACACAGAGGACATGCAAATATCCCATTAACTGGTCATCTCTGTTTTGGAACCACTCCTGTTTGCTTTTGGTTTCAGCAATACTGATGGATTATTGACCGATTGAGAGCGGGCACTGGCAGATGAAAAGAAGGGCAAAATGATCAGTGATGTCAATTCAAAATTACTGCCGACACCCTCTCCACTCTTTTGGGGGGTTCTACATGTATCAGCGTTTAACAGAACGGGTTCTGTCGCAATCTATGGAATCATCTGATATCAGTGTAAAAAGAGTGCATTCTTTTATGTTATAGTGGGATCTTGGCCCTCAGCTCAGTCCTTTTAAACTGGCACAGACTTTTACTTGTCAGACTGCTTTCCTGCTTCACTTATTTGGTCAAGTGCTCATGGAATTGAATAGTGAAGCAATTCTAAGAGCGGTTGCTGTCATATGCATATCATACTAAAACACAGCATTATTTGAAGACCAAACCACACTCCCTATGCATATTTGAGTGTAGCACAATGTTCTACAACACCCTACAGGCTCTCTGCAGCCAGGAAATACCTGTTTTTTTAAATGTGATTCACCATGATTCGATTTGGGTCGAATCAAATTTTGTTGGAAAATTCGGCAAACTTGGCGAATCGAATATTCTAAAAATGTGCCCATCTCTAAGAGTGTGATCCAACTCTGGAATCCGCATTCATGATAAATCTCCCTGAATGTCATTCCATGGGCAGTGGTTGACATCCTCTTCAGATGAATACTGCCTAATGGAAGTAATACTAAAGGCACATGTGCTGTTTCTGGCAAAAAGGGTTTTTATTATATGCATAAAAAGCAGTCCATAGAGTTGCAAGCAAATATTACTGTCACAAAGTCCTAATTAAGAATTGAGTAAATAAATAAAAGTAAAGCTAACACTGGATAATAAACAGTTCTGTCCATTCTTATTTAACAGCTACAAGCACAATGTACTCTCATTATATGTGGCAAACTCCAACAATCTGACAAAGTTAAAACCTAATTACAAAACTCAGGAAAATTAATTTAGAACTCTTCCTGTTGGATCAGGCCAAGTATGCAGATAGAAAATATATTTCACTTTTAATACATTGAATCTAAAGTGGAGGAGCCCTGTGACATGGCTACTGGGGGAATAGCAAAATGGGAAAAAAAGCTAGGAGCCTCGGCTCGTTGGTTCAAATAATTTATTAGCACATGTAGTGCAGAACACAATGCATTTTGGTGGCATACTGTTCCCTTCTTCCAGTCCCAATAGGAATAACTAAAAGTAACAAAATTGCTTTATAAGTACCAGGACAACCATATTATATAAAAATAAGTAGAAATATATACAAACAAATCCACAGATATAAATATGTGGTGGACTAATAAATATACAGTACAAAGTACACCTCATATATCGTGCACAGCTGGACAATTTCATATGTATAGTATGAAAGTGGTTCAATTCATAAATGTATAAACGCATAGTTAGAACATACAAAAAATAAGAATTCAAAATAAAGTATAACAATTCATGTGTAAGTAATCGCAGCAATTTATACCATTTAAAAATTATAAGTATCTAGGCTTTAACCGTGAGGTTCAATTAAAAAAAAAACTGTATGAATGTTGGATAAATAAATAGAAAGTCTAAATAAAAAAACTTTTTTTAAAGGCTCTGGGTGTGCATAACAGCACTGGTAGATACTTCTATGGATCTGATTGAAAACCCTGTGGAAAAGGGAGAGCCTAATGAATGACCTGTACGTCAGTGTAAATCTTCAGATAAGGAAATCAATCAACTGCTGTGTTACAGCATTCTGACCTGCTTCACAGGTGAAACATCCATGGAGGTTGTACTGCGCAAGAGATATTTCCGTGGCAAGGGGACAAAGTTATATATAAGAAATGTCAGGATTCGGGATGCGTGGATCCTCTGGACCACTGCAGGGGGTGGTACTAGCCAACACCTGGGACTGGAATCTAAGTAGCACCTGGTCTTCACCAGAGCCCGCCACAAAGTGGGATAGTCTTGCTGCAGCAGGGTGCCACCCGGTCGTTCCACAGATGTAACTAGCCCACGGTAGCAGCCGAGGTCGAGGTACCTTACCAGAAGACAGTCTCGTGGTCAGGTCCAGGCACAAGGTCAGGGCAGGCGGCAGAGATGCAAGGTTAAGTCAGTCAGCAAAGGGAGGTCCAGGCAGATGGGAACGGGAACAAGGGATATAGGCTCACAGGAATGCAGGAACACAGGACACGGGAACTCAGGAGCAGGAACACACGCGTACGCAGGAACACAGGAGCTGGAACACACAGGAACACGGGAACTCAGGGACACACAGGAACGCAAGAATATTGCTGGGGAGCTTTCTCTAAGGTGTAGGCACAAAGATCCGGCATGGTTTGCAGGAAGAGGAAGGCTTATATGGAATTAGTGGAAATGACCAGCATCAATTAATGGCGCGCTGGACCTTTAAATTTAGAGAAGCCGGCGTGCACCCCAGGAGGCGGGGATGCGCACACAGCAGACAAGACCGAGACAGGAGCCCGGACGGGTAAGATGCGGGACCATGCGCTGGCAGGGGAAGAGGTACATGGGTGAGTCCGCGACCTATGATATGGGTCGAGGGAACACCTGTGACAGTACCCCCTCTTTGGCCTCCCTTTCTTCTTGGAGGAATCTCTGCAGGAGATCTTGCCTGAGAAGCAGTTCAGGATGACAGGCTTGAGCAGGGAGACATGGAAGGAGTTCGGGATGCGCATGGTGGGAGGAAGGCGCAGCTTGTAGGACACCGGATTGATGCGACTCAGCACCTTGAAGGGACCCAGGAAACGAGAACCAATCTTTTAGCCAGGGATCTTAAGCTGGACATACTTGGAGGACAACCAGAGTTTGTCACCAGGAGCGCAGACAGGAGGAGGCCTGGGTCTTTTATCGGCCTGGAACTTGGTTCGGGCCGAAGCCTGTAATAAAGAGAGGCGAGTATGCTCCCAGATGGTCTTCAGGTCCCGTACCAATTCCTCAACAGCATGAACATCTGATGACACAGGCATAGGAAGAGGAGGGCGAGGATGCAGTCCATAATTGATAAAAAATAGGGCGGAGCCCGTGGATGCAGAGTCCAAGGAGTTGTAAGAGCATTCTGCCCATGGCAACAGAGTGGACCAAGTGTCCTGATGGGCAGAAACAAAGTGGCATAGATAGAAGCCCAGGGTTTGATTAAGTCTTTCCACCTGCCCATTATACTGGGGATGATAGGTGGAAGAAAAGTCCAATTTTACTTGAAGTTGGGTGCAGAGAGAATGCCAGAATTTAGAGATGAACTGAACCCCACGGTCAGAGATGATGTGCTTGGGAAGTCCATGGAGTCGGAAGATGTAACAGAAGAACTGGGTGGCAAGATGTGGAGTAGATGGCAAACCTGGCAGAGGAACAAAGTGGGGCATGTTCAAAAAATGGTCAGTCACCACCCAGATGACTGTATTTCCTATGGAGCTGGCAGGTCCGTGATGAAGTCCATGGCCACATGAGTCCACGAACAGCTAAGTATCGGCAATAGCAAAAGAAGACATGCAGGCTTGAGATGTGATGGCTTGTTCTGGACACAGGAAGCCACAAAGTCTCGAACATCCTTGGCAAAAGATAGTATAGCAAAAGAATGGTCGGTAGGCAAAGAAGAAGTCAAAACACGGAATAGCAAACAAAGATAGCAAGAGCACAAAATACACAGATTAGAGTGGATAACAAGCACCCAATCAAGGGGCTGGGCAGAATACAAGGGAGTAATGGACACTACCTCCAACACTGACTGGCTCAGCCATCCATCATTCAAATTGCAGCTGCAGACAAAACGAGTTCAAAGACACACCCAGCTTTCCCAAGATCAGAAATTGAGCTGTCAATTACAGCCAGCTTTGGGTGTGGTTTTCCAGCAAAAAGCCGGAAACCTGATCACATCAGAACAATTTGTGAGTTTTGACAATCGTCCAGTGTGGTGGTATCATACAGACAATCAACTTTGAAGTGAGTATAAATTGGTCACCATCACCATCATTGTAAGTAAAGGTCCTGCACCTAGAGAAATCACTTATTAGATCTCCAGAAGTCCTGTGCATGATTTCAATCACGGGGGAGGAGATGTTCTGAGGCAAAGAGAGCTGTTAAACTCTCCATCTCCTTAACTTTATACAACCAATTCAAATTTCCCTTCAAAGTTGATTTTGTGGATAATGGAAAAAACGGAGGGCCATGAAAAAAACATGATGCAATTGATAAGCTGATCGCATGCGATTCTCTGGAAACGCATGTGCGTTCGGGCCGATGGCCGCCCCCTGTGCGCTAGCGTTGTGTTATGAACGGACGCCTAGTGGTACGTGTGACCACGGCCTTAGTCACAAGGCCACCTGTTTTCATCTCTCTATCCTGCAAACCATGGATAAAAAGCAAAAGTTTGTCCCATTTCAAACACACAATCTGGTGTATGTGGAATATTATAATTCCCAAATTGCTAACCATTGAAATGCTCCCAGTCAGATTGATGAAGACAGAAATATTTAAGGATGTGGTGGTGGCAGATCCAAAGTGTGAAGTTTCCAGCCACCACTACTTTTCCCAGCAAATAGTCCCCACCCTGAACAAACTGTAAATGCTATTAGAATGTGACTCACCTGGTGAAGGATTATCTTTCCACACATTTACTGCTTCTGATGTGTTTCATCACCTAACGTGATGTTCTCAGGGTTATTGGGGCTATAACCTGTAGGGACGCCACATTAGGTGGCAAAACATGTCAGCGGAGATGCTGTAGGTTTTAGAACAACTTTTGCGGTATCTAGTATAAGCAGTCTCAATCAGCTGTGTATACTCAAGAACTGAAATATAGACTCTAGGAGGAATAGTTAATATATCTGTTTACCGAGACTATACTAGTTCTGATTTAAAAAGGGAAACAGACGTTAGACTACCCTGGAAATAACTACCCATCCCTTTATACTAGGACACAAAAGTGTATATCTAAATAAAGTGAATTAATTCATTACTGGTGTCAGTGATGATTCCCAGCTGATATTTTTAACCCATGCTTGGATATGAGCACTACATTCGTATCATATTGTGAACCTAGGGGGCGCTGGAGAGCAACCCACAACCAGGGTTGAAAACGACCTTGACCACTCCCATCCTGGCCAACTCCAGAGGCAGAGCTCACAGCAAGCCAGTGATGTGTGTCTCAGCAGCAGGAGGATTGGGACCAGTTGGAGACAGACAGGTGGTCTTTCCTAGAGCAGTGATTTTCAACCTGTGTGCAGCGGACACATAGTGTGGCCGCGACACAAGGTGAGTGTGGGCGGGGGAAAGTGCCGAACTAGGTGCCCCGTTGTCGAACTGCGCCCGCGCCCCCGTATTTTCTGCGCCCAATTACCTCCAGTCCCGCGTCGAGATCAGGCCGATTCGTATGTAGCTCCTGAACCGGCGGTCCCTCCCAGTGGATGACCTGACGCAGAAGTCAGGTGCGGTTAAGTCACGGACCAGAGGCGCGCGGTGCAGGAGCTACAGAACGGTGAGCGGGAATCTGCCATTAGGCTAGTAGTCCAGCGGTAATATGACTTCAAGGGTAAGTATATAGGGTTATTATGTGATAAGGAGGTAGCTAGGTTTTTTTTTTTTTTTATTGTAAAGGTAGGCTGGGGCCTTTTAATAGTAAAGGGGGGACTTAGGGCTTTAAATAAGGGCTAGGCCTTTTAATTAGTAACGGGGGGACTCTAGGGCCTTTTAATTAGTAATAGGGGGTGCTCTCTGAAGCCATTTAATTGTAACAGGGCGGGTTAGGACCTCTATTTAGGGCCTCTGCTCGTTAATTGTCAGGGGGGCCTCGGGGCCTTTTTAACTTAGTAAAGGGGGCCTATAGGCTTTTAATCAGTAAAGGGGGGACTCTAGGGGCTTATAGAAGGGGGGCATCTAGGGCCTTTTAATTGATCGGGGGCCTCTAGTGGCCTGTAATAGGTCTAGGGCCTTTATGGTAAGGGGGGCCTCTAGGGCTTTAAATTAGTAAAGGGGGGCCTCTAGGCTTTAGTTAGACGTGCTCTAGGCTGTATTAGTGAACAGGGGTGGCCTCTAGGGCCTTTTAAGTATAAGGGGGCCTCCTTTTCATCCAGGGGCTGGGCCTTTCAAGTACGGGGGGCCTGGCCTTTTAATTAGGTAAAGGGGGGGCATCTAGGCCTTTTAATTACGTAAAGGGGGCTCTAGGGCCATCCTTAAAATAGTAAGGGGAGGGGGGCCTCTGGGCACTATTATAGTATAAAGAGCAGCGTACGGGCTCCTTTTTGTCAGGATGGCCGCTCGGGCGCTTAATTTGTTAATCGGGAGACCGCTGAGGCCTTTTTATTAGTAAGGGAGGCCGATAGGGGCTTTTGATTAGTTAAGGAGTAGGGAGGCGCCAGGGTGGGGTTTTTAGGAAAGGAGGCGAGCTAGGGGCTTGTTATAGTAAAGGGGGCCGCCAGGGCTTTTTTTCTTTTCCGAAGCGGAGCCGCAGGGGCTTTTTTATTAGTACGGGAGGCCGCCCGGGCTTATTTATAGAAATAAAGGGAGGGCCGCCAGGGCTTTTATTAGTAAAGGGAGGCCGCCAGCTGGTTTAGATTAGTAAAGTGAGCGCCGGCCTTTTAAGGCGGCTCTAGGCTTTTATAAAAAGGGAGCATCTAGTGTGGCCTTTTTAGTTAAATGGCTGCTCAGTCTTATGCAAGGGAGGCTTATCTAGGGCTTTATTATAGGACAGTACGGGGTATTTAGTAAAGGGAAGGCATTCGTGGGGCTTTTTATTAGTAAGGGGGACGTCTAGGGGACGTTTATGTAGTAAAGGGAGGCCAATAGCAAGGCCTTTTTATAGAGAAAGGCGGAGTCACCGGTGCTTTTTTTAGTAACAGGGACCGCCGAGTGGGCTTTTTATTAGTAAAGGAGGCAGCTAGGGCCTTTGTGTTAGTAAAGGAGGCAGCGCTAGGGCCTTGTTTATTAGTAAAGGGAGGCCGCTAGGGACTTTTTATTTAAGTAAAGGAGGCATCTAGGGGCTTTTTATTAGTAAAGGGAGGCAGCTAGGGGCTTTTTATTAGTAAAGGGAGGCAGCTAGGGGCTTTTTATTAGTAAAGGGAGGCATCTAGGGGCTTTTTATTAGTAAAGGGAGGCATCTAGGGGCTTTTTATTAGTAAAGGGAGGCATCTAGGGGCTTTTTATTAGTAAAGGGAGGCCGCTAGGGGCTTTTTATTAGTAAAGGGAGGCATCTAGGGGCTTTTTATTAGTAAAGGGAGGCAGCCAGGGGCTTTTTATTAGTAAAGGGAGGCCGCCAGGGGCTTTTTATTAGTAAAGGGAGGCAGCCAGGGGCTTTTTATTAGTAAAGGGAGGCCTTTTATGACTGTTTTAGTGTCATTTTGTGCTATTTTGGTTGGTGGTGTGCCCCAGGATTTTCTAAGTATAAAAAGTGTGCCGCGGCTCAAAAAAGGTTGAAAATCACTGCCCTAGAGGACTGGGATCCAGTAAGGACATTGTTTGTTTGAGCTCACTGAGAGCCAGAGTGCTAAGGAGGAACCCTAGCAGGGTTCCTTGCACCTAGAAGGTAGCTAGGGCTCAAGAAGTGAGGTAGTGCCCTAAGTAGTTATTTTTGTTCTTGTAATAGTTTTAAAGCTGAATAAAGCCATTTCTGTTGGATTGCTACAAGCTCCTACATTATTGTTTTGGCGCTCAGCACCACAAAAGTCGCCTGTAAGGTCCAGAAGCTTCTACCTTTGATGCTAAGTTACCCCCAAACCCCATTATATATTAATTTTAACTGATTATAATGAAAGTTACATTTTGCATTCTTGGAACTCCAATTTCACATTTTTTATTTCTTCATTTCCGGAACTTCAAATTTAAATTGTTCAATTCAATTTGCAGAACTTGACCTTGAAATTCTTTAATTCTGTATATCACAGATTTCAATTACATTTTTTTTCAATTGCACATTCTTTGGCCAATTCACACTTGCGTTTTTCACGCATGTTTTCTGCGCATGCTTTTGACGCGCAGAACTTGCATTGCACTCTGACCCATTGTAATCAATGGGTCTTTTCAGACTTGCATTTTTTTTAAAATCTCGACATGCTCTACTTTTGCAAGTCACGCGCGTGAAAAACGCACCATACACGTCTATGGAGACGCATCAAAAACGCAATGCATCTCGGAGACACTTGCAAGTGCAATGCAAGTGCAATGCGTTTTTCACACATCAATTGCCATAGAAAAGATAGAGCTCAGTCCTGAGTCCATTTCACAGGCATTTTCTGAAATTGCATTGAAAACGCGCGTGAAAAACCTGAGACACTGAACAAACTCTAAATGAAAACTGATTGTACTCTGATGCAAAATGTGCGTTTTTCACTGACCAAACCCTTATCACACCCTGATCAAACTTTGACGGGATCTGCAACGCAAGTGTGGAAGGGGCCTAAGAACTACTACTTGGCGGCGTGGCGGGCACTGCACGGAGTAGGAAGCACACTACCTCACTCCGTACGTCCAGACCCACCAAAGAGGCTTAAAATGGCTCATCAAAGGAGTGAACTGACCCAAAAACATTCCCTAAATGTTTCAGTACTCGAGATAATAATGGGCAAGTTTTAGAGAGGCCTGAAAAAACTCACCAAATTCTTCCAGTCGGCGAGATCTCAAGATGGCGGACGCACCATGAGAAGTGTGGCATACGCGCCTGAGGATGCAAGCTCCCCAGACCCCCTCCAAGGGATCAGCAAGGGGATCACCAATCTATACAGGTACCCCTGAAAAATATATAATGGGGAGAACACAGGGAGCAGAGGGAGCGATGCAGAGCCCTGGAACAGGGTACACATTCCAAGTGGCCAAGCTCTGAGGACATCACTCGCAGCAAACTACACCATCCATGAACACAGACAGCACAGGGGTGGATAAACCAGTCACAAAGGAGCTATTAAAGGCCTTATTAGGGGAACTACATTCCTCACTACAAAAAGAAATACACACCATGATATATGCCTTTAAAGCGGAATGCACTGCTCTAGGAGACCGTACATCACATATAGAAGACAAAATGTTGGGAATGACTGAGACGCATAATGACCTGGTGGACACCAATAATAATTTGGAGGAAGAAGTAAAGGAGCTGAGACTTAAGCTTGAAGACATGGAAAATCGCACACATAGGAACAATATTAGGTTCCGCGGAATTGCTGAGGATATAGGGCCAGAAAAATTATCAGAATTCTTAACTGACTTTTTTTGTGGCATTAATTCCTGATGCTCCACAGCCTGATCTTTTAATTGACAGGGAACACCCGCTCCCTAAGGCAAACTCTTTGCCTAAAGATATACCAAGAGATGTAATAGCCCGCCTACATTTCTTCCATTTTAAAGAGCAAGTAATGAGTGCCGCAAGATGGATGAAAGAATTGCTAGAAAGATTCCAAAAAATATTACTATACACAGATCTTTCAGCAATAGCCTTGGCAAAAAGGCGCAAAATTTCAAGAGGCAGCAAAAGTCCTGCATAATCATGGTATCCCATATGGATGGGGTTTTCCTGTCAAAATCATCATATCCAAAGATGGAAGGAAAGTAGTGGCAACATCACCTGCAAAGCTTATTCAACTCCTACAGGAATGGGAACTGATTCCAGATGACTTTGGAGCAGTCAACACAAGTGAGGAAAACTGGAGCAACACATGTCGAACAATAATAAGTGGAGGTAACAAAGAGATGAGCATTGGGTACAAGTCCAAGAGGAAAATATCTCATTTTTTGGACCACCTTTTTCCTCTCAGGTGACCAATGGAGAAAATATGGTGGGTAGGACTTGGCAAAAAGCTGAGTTGCTGGTCAGAGTAAATGCTGATGTTTTTTCCCCAAAAAATCTCCCTAAATGGGAAACCCAAAAAAATTGTGACATAAATAGTCACACTAGTTCTTTTGTTATTGTTATTATTTGTTTTAATTGCAGTTTTTGGAACAACGGATATCAGTATAGGAATAATAGGATGTACTGAATGAAAGAAAAGAGCTAAGCTGGGTTTTAAACCCATCAGAGGAGGAATGTATATATTTGTAAAATATGGTAATAAGAATAACGTCTATCAATGCTAAGGGTTTAAATAGCCCATACAAATGGTCAAGGCTTTGGAAGGAAGCCAAAAAAGCTAGGACAGATATAATATGTGTTTAAGAGACACATCTAAATGCAGACGACTTGGATAGGCTAATGCATAGAAACTACACACATGTATTCATAGCACCAGCTTAATGGAAGAAGAGGGGGGTTTGTATAGCTATAAGAAATTCTGCTGCATTTGAGCTCATCAATTCCATAGTTCACTGGTGGCAAATCTATGGCACGTGTGCCAGAGAGGGCACGCAGAGCTCTTGCTGTGGACAGGCGCACCATCTCCACTGCTGTCTCTATATAAACTGAGGGCAGCATGGTGGCTGAGTGAGTAGCACTCCTGCCTTGCAGCACTGAAGTCTTGGGTTCGAATCCCACCCGGGTCAACATCTGCAAAGTGTTTGTATGTTCTCTCTGTGTTTGTGTGGGTTTCCTCCGGGTACTCCGGTTTCCTCCCACGCTCCAAAAACATACTGTTAAGTTATTTAGATTGTGAGCCTCATGGGGACAGGGACCAATTTGACATACTTTGTGCAGCGCTGCACAATAAATTCTTTATAAATAAAGAATTATTATTAATATTAAACTGGCGGAAAAGCTGGCGATCTCTGTCCCTTAAGGCTGCATCTTAAGGCTGCATTATAGACACAGCGTTCCTCACTGTGTGGGGGTAGTGTTCCTCACTGTGTGGGGGTAGTGTTCCTCACTGTGTGGGGGTAGTGTTCCTCACTGTGTGGGGGTAGTGTTCCTCACTGTGTGGGGGTAGTGTTCCTCACTGTGTGGGGGTAGTGTTCCTCACTGTTTGGGGGTAGTGTTACTCACTGTGTACCGTGATAGACAGACCGTTATTTTTAATATTTGAAGATTCACTGAGGACTGGTTATGTTCCACAGGAATGGCGCATAGCAAATGTGGTACCAATATACAAAAAAGGATCAAATAGCGATCCTGGAAACTACAGACCCGTAAGTCTAACTGCTGTGGTGGGGAAAATATTTGAGGGGTTTATTAGAGATGCTATCCTGGAGTATCTCACTGTGCACAACCTTATAACCCAGCGTCAGCATGGGTTTATGAGAGATCGGTCCTGTCAGACTAATCTGATTGGTTTCTACGAGGAGGTAAGTTCAAGACTGGATCTGGGGGACGCTGTGGATGTTGTATATCTGGACTTCTCAAAGGCATTTGACACCGTGCCACATAAAAGGTTGGTATACAAAATGAGACTGCTGGGAATAGGAGAAAATCTGTGTATCTGGGTAAGTAATTGGCTTAGTGATAGAAAACAGAGGGTGGTCATTAATGGCACATTCTCAGATTGGGTTGATGTTACCAGTGGAGTGCCACAGGGATCAGTATTGGGGCCACTTCTTTTTAATATTTTTATTAATGACCTTGTAGTGGGTTTACACAGTCAAGTTTTAATATTTGCAGATGATACTAAGCTGTGTAAAGTAATAAATACTGAGGTCGATAGTTTAGCATTACAGAGGGATTTGTGGAAGCTTGAGGGATGGGCAGAGAAATGGTTGATGAGGTTTAATGTAGATAAATGTAAAGTTATGCACTTGGGCCATGGAAACAAAAAGTATAATTATGTTCTAAACGGTCAATTACTTAGTAAAACTGAAGCTGAAAAGGACTTGGGCGTATTGGTGGATGGTAAACTTAATTTTAGTGACCAGAGCCAGGCGGCTGCTGCTAAAGCAAATAAAATAATGGGATGTATCAAGAGAGGAATAGATTCTCATGATAAAGACATAGTTTTGCCCTTATACAAATCCCTGGTCAGACCACACATGGAATATTGTGTACAGTTTTGGGCACCAGTATATAAAAAGGATATAGTAGAGCTGGAACGGGTGCAGAGGAGAGCAACCAGGATTATTAGGGGAATGGGGGAACTAGAATACACTGACAGATTAAAAAATTTGGGATTATTCAGTTTAGAAAAAAGACGACTGAGGGGAGACCTCATTACAATGTACAAATACCTGAACGGACAGTACAAGGATCTCTCCAAAGATCTTTTTATACCTAGGCCTGTGACCAGGACAAGGGGACATCCTCTACGCCTAGAGGAGAGGCGATTCTACCATCACCATAGACAAAGGTTCTTTACTGTAAGAGCAGTGAGACTATGGAACTCTCTGCCGCAGGAGGTTGTTATGGCCGACTCTATGTACATGTTCAAGAGAGGCCTGGATGACTTTCTGGAGAGAAAAAATATCACGGGTTATGGGGATAAAACATTTATTTAATTCTTGAAGGTTGGACTTGATGGACTTGCGTCTCCTTCCAGCCTTATATACTATGATACTATGATTGTTGATTGTAGAAATATGTTTTTGCACCCTCTTCCGTAGCTCTTGCATCGTTTGGCCGACGTATATTTTTGGACGCAGCGGGATCAACAGTTAGTGTATGAACGCAGAACCACTTTTTCTTGGTTGGCCGGGTTCTGGAAAGTATTCCCTTTGAGAATCAGAGGACATACTGTGCACTCCCCGCAAGGGTGAGAGCCCAAAAATTTAAAGCCCCTGCCCAGTGTCTGACTGGGTCTCTGAAAATGGCTCTGGACCAGTGAATCCCGCAAATTCTTAGCTCTTTTAGTGATCATCTTGGGTTTGGCTGAGATGTGTGGATATAGCCGGGGGTCACTTCTCAAAATGCCCCAGTTCTTATGCAGTAGATTGTACACATCAGACCATTGATCATGATACGTTGTCGTCAGACACGGTTTGCCATCCGTTCATCTGGTTTTGGGTGTAAATG
The DNA here is from genome assembly GCA_019512145.1 of Engystomops pustulosus. NCBI lineage: Eukaryota > Metazoa > Chordata > Amphibia > Anura > Leptodactylidae > Engystomops > Engystomops pustulosus. The sequence continues at coordinate 86,781,873 of CM033646.1, read as the reverse complement.
TGTCTTCTCTCTTGGTTCGCTTGGCCTGCATGTATGCTCTAGACACCACTTTCTTGGGGTATGCACGGTCCCAGAATCTTGTCGTCAGGTCTGTGCAGTGTTGCTGAAATTCCTCCTGAGTACTACAGTTTCTTCTCACTCGTAGAAACTGTCCAATTGGGATCCCATCCCTAAGATGTTGCGGATGAAAGCTCGAGTAGTGTAACAAGTTGTTGGTCGCAGTCTCCTTTCTGTAAAGGGTCGTCTCAATGTGTCCATTCCGATTGGTGATTTGGAGATCCAAAAAGTTTACGCCTGTCTGTGAAAAAACTGGCGTAAGATGGATCTGCACGTTACTGTTATTCAGATCTGAGACAAACTTCTGGCAGGTCTCGAGTGAACCCTTCCAGAACACAAGTACATCATCGATGTATCGATACCATCCAATAATGTGCTCCTGGAAGGTCCGCGAGGGGTACACGCTGGTCTCCTCCCACCATCCCAAAAAGAGATTGGCATAGGAAGGAGCACAGCGTGCCCCCATCGCGGTACCCGAGACCTGCCTGTAAAAGATCCGGTCGAAAACAAAATAATTATGTCTCAGAACAAAATCCAATAATTCCAGGAGGAAAGCACTGTGCCGACCCTCCCCACATTGATCTTTTCTCAAAAAATATGCCACAGAATTAATGCCCACCTCATGTAAGATATTGGTGTACAAAGACTCCACGTCCATCGCCACTATCCAAACTTCTTCGTCAAGTACCTGTAAGTCCAATTTCTCAATATGTCCTTTGAGATGCGAGGAATCCCGTACATATGATGCTAGCTTGGTAACCCAGTTCTGTAGAAAAAAATCAATGTAAGTACATGCCTTTTCGCATAGCCCACCTATGCCAGCCACAATGGGTCTACCTGGTGGATTAACGAGTGCCTTGTGTAAAATGTTGGTACAACTGGTTTTTTGACTGTCAGAAAATTCTTCTCTTTGCAGGAAATGATCCCCGAGTCGGCGACTGCTTTGATTAGGCGATCCAGTTTGCCCTTAAAGACATCTGTGGGGTCTGAGGGCAAAGAAAAATAATATTTTCGGTTACCCAGCTGCCTCTTCGCTTCACCCACATATTGGTCCATAGGCCATAAGACCACATTTCCGCCTTTATCGGCTTCCTTGATGACAAAATTTGTATTAGAGTGTAACCTACTCATTGCTTGGCGTTCGGCTTTTGACAAATTTTCATGTTTGTATGGTTCCTCCTTCAATTCTCGGATGTCTGTCATCATACAATCAAAAAAGATCTGTATAGCCGGAAAAAAGCTGTAAGTTAGGTGTAATTTGTGATGGTAAGCGTTCTGTGAAGTTTGGCCTACCTAATGCTTCTTCGTTCTCATTTTCCCGCAAAAGATACAGCAAGTCCATAAAGGTTTGTCGGTCCCCCTCCGGCATATTGTCTGCAAGTGATGGTTGATGGTACAGAAGTTTAAAAGATAACTGCCGGCAAAAGAGATATATATCTTTGACTAAAATAAATTTGTCAAGTCTTAACATAGGTGAAAAACTCAACCCCCGGCCAAGAACATCCTTTTCTGCATCAGACAAAACATAGTCAGATAGGTTAATGATCTGTAAATTTTGCTTACCATGTTTCTCATGCTGACTTAGTTGCTCTTCTTGGCATTGTATTTCTGTCGTCCCCTTTTGTAGCTCGGGGACCATCTGTTTCTTAAACCCCTCTAGCGCATTTTCTCCAGTGCCTCCTGGATCTCCGTCCAAATCGCTCGTGTCCGACGATAAAAAATCATTCGATGAGGATTCATTAATTGTTGTAGGTACTGTTGATGGTCTAGTGAATCTCCTTCTATTCCCAACATGAGTCCATCTGTAGGCTCTCTTGCGATCATAGTCACCTTGATCTCTATTGAACTTAGAACGCTTTTTCTGTATAACATCCTTTTCGTATTTCTCAATCGATTCCTTGAGCTGCAACTGAAATGGTTGGACAAGGGTTGCCTGATCAAATGTAGACAATTGAATTTCACATGCCCGGATTCGTTCCTTGGTGTGCGTCAAGGCCTCACGATCATGTGCCAAAAGCATATCAATAAGAATGGTGGAACATTGTAACAGCCCATTTTCCCAAGTGGCTTTAAAGTCATCTTGGACTTTCCAAGAGGGAAATATCTGAACTCGTAATCCCCTTGGGATGATGCGTAGTTTTTTATACTCCTCAAGGCTGCGAATGTTCCACCATATACGAGTGAGACTCCTATGCGCGCTCATGAGTTAGTCAGAAATCGTTTTAAATTCCAAATTGACATTGCCACCGTCAGTGGGGCCAAACATGGAGAGGGCCTGACTGCTCCAGGCATGTTCCCTAGCCTCCAAATCCATATCTGCACGCAAACAAATGTGTACACACCGATAAACCAATGAATTCTATCTATCAAAAAAGTAAAAGATACATATATCCACAAATAAATAAGCGCTAATACGCTGCGTGCTCCACCCATAAGGCTATGCACACGGCTTAGCCTTCATGCCTGAATCAAAATCAATGAGGAGGAACAACAAAAATAAGTAGAAAACTGGGCACATGAAAAACCTACTGGGCAATAATACAATGACCATGTGCTATGTCAAAATACACAATCTTTATTGAAAGTAAACATCACATAAATATTATACTATACACCAAACCAAAAAACATAAAACATTTAAAAAGGATACAAAATCCAATGTACAAAACCCAGGGGAGGGTAGGGCCCGTGATAAGGCCCAACAAGAGCAACACCTCCCTACCTAGCCCCAAACCCTAAGCCTGTCAATTACCAAAGATGTTAAAAAGCAAAAAAGATAGCCAAAAGATATATATCTATGAAATAGTAGCGTAAACTGTGTAATATAAATTGATAGGTATAATTACCAGGCAGGCCAGGCAAGAGGGTAAGGGGCTGGGAGAGCCCCACGCGTATCGCCACTCATGGTGGCTTCCTCAGGGGTAATTGGTGTATGCAGGTCAGTGAATATAAATACCTGTGTTGATAAGTGGTACCAGTTGTGGAGCGCCATGCTACCATGGTAGCGCCCAGCATTATGTATGGTGCGGTGCGCGTGTGTACACGTCATATGCGTGGGTCACATGATAAGAGGTCATGTGACTAAAAATGGCGGCGCCCAGCGTTAGATCTTATATTGAAAGACGCCGGCGTCGTACCAATTCACATGATGAAAGGCCATGTGACCAAGGGGGCGGTACTCGACGCCGTGTCTGATACATCGCAGCTGCAAGTATATAAGTAGACTATATGTGTCACGGCGAGGACGCCGCCGCCTCGTCACGTGACGTGGGGTGCAACTGTACGGGTTAATTTAGCCTACTCAAACTTGCGCTCACCTTTCACTCAGGACACAAATTGAGCATAAATAACACCTCATTCAGATCCAGCACCAGATCTGCTGCCACCACTTATTGCATTTATTCTGGGACCAATAAGTATCCCACTCTACAGCAACTCTTGCTTCTCAGGCAGTCACCTTGTCACACCACTAGACATGCACACTCAGCACTCCAGCAGTCACACAGCTAACCACACTTCACAAGGCTATGAGTTCGCAGAGCATACAGGGACCAAAATTAAAGTGAAAAGCTTTAATTACAAAAAGTTGATCAGTGCATAAAAAGATATTACAAACAAAAGAATTACAATTACAATAAAATGACACACAACACGGCAAAACAGTTATAAAATAAAAAGGGAGAAAAATAACAGAAACTTACAACTTAAAGTAAATCCTGATCCCTGGAGGTGGGAGAAATAAGGAACACACTCAGCTTGTCAAGCAGCCCCCAAAATGTGAACACCAATTCTTGGATTTCATATTGTTTTATAACTTCTCAGTTTGGTTCAGATTTCAGAACCTCCCATTCATTAATTAGTCCAGAGGGTCATTCATGATTGGGCAAAGTGTTAATGAGGGGGGAGAGTCCAGGAATATTTAAACAGTTCTTTGTTTCCAAATTCCTAGATGCAGGGGTGGGGGTAGGTGCAGAGGAGAGGTGACCAAATGGCTTTTGAGGTCACCAGAGAACATTCTTCAGGTCAGAGTTTATCAGGTTGTAAGGATCTCCAGGATGTTGTAAATGTGGCCTGGACTCTTCAATGGTTTGTAATTGCCCAAAAGTTCAACAAATCTTACACATTCAAGAATAATATTTCCTTGACAATATGGGATGAGAATGAAATGAAGGTGAGGGGTGAAAAAATTTGAAAAATGAACAGTGGGAAGTGAGAAATGATAAGTGATGAATCGTACTAGTGATAAAAATAGATAACCATGCATACAGGGTAATTAATATCCTGTGCATAAGTGCAAATTCATATAAATAAATAAATAATTAATTAAATAATTAATCAACACTTATGGAGGCTTAAAAAACCGCCTCCCTTAGCAATGTGTATACTTAAAAATATATAAAAAACATGAAGAAAAAAACGGACAAAATAGATATGAAGTATCAACATCCTATATCATGCATTGATCTAGTACATACGTGGTTTATGTTTATAACTATTAACAGTCATAGTGAAAATACATAGTAAATCAGTTAAGCATATGTATTTAATAATCACGCATACAGACACACATACATGGGCCCATGCACACATACACACACACATACACATAGATGACACACACCCAGAAAAACCACATGAGTTGTAATATACAGGCATCTACATCCTATATTGTTATAGGTGAGTACAAAAAGTGTTAATGCACGCAGATCCTCAATGGAGGCAATGAGGAAGTCCCTGGCAGGTCACTGAGGAGGACCCAAATATCTTTGGATTTGCAGTAGGACGGCAGGAACGGCAGAGAATACAAGAACAGGAAGAAGAGGAGCAGATCTTCTAAGGGATGAGGGTAAGGAGCTCGATGGACCAGGGAGGAGGAGGAGGATAACAATTATTAAAACATAAATGACCTAGATGGGAAATGAAGAGCAATGGGTAAGTAACAGCTATCATGCATCTGTAATGCGTGTGTCCAATACCGTGGCTATGAAGATGTGAACAAATATAACAATGATAGTGGACCAAAGCCACATGTGAAATCAAAAGAAAAAAGTGAAAGAAAGTGTAAGAGAAAGGGAAAGGAAAAAGGAAAAGGGAGTCATAAAAAAGGTAATAAGAAGAAAAGGACAAAAACAGAGGACAGTGAAAGAGTGTGAAGGAGAGATGGGACAACTAAAAGTGTTGAGTGTGTGAAAAAAGTGAAAACAGTGGTGGTGGTAGGGAGTCACGAGGAAAAAGAAGACAGAACCATGAGAAGGTGACTCGTAGGTGAAAAGCGTGAAACACTACTAAAAGTGGGGATGTGGAGTGAAGACATTATATTATACTGTGTGTAAGGTGTCATGAGAAAGGTGTGTAAAGACAAATTTATACTATACCTTATTATTTATAGAATCCAGAAAACAGCATATCTTCATTCAGCCCATGTGGGGACAGTGCATCCAGCCGGAATATCCATCTTGCCTCCTGTCTTAGTAATGCCGGTACCATATCGCCTCCCCGGATGTTAGACTGAATCTTTTCCAAACCCACTACCTTCAATTTGGCTGGGCTATTGCGATGGACGGTGTGGAAGTGCTTGGCCACCGTGGTCAGTTGTCTGCCATTGGCGATGTCTTGTTCAGCATTGTGAAGCATGGTGAAGTACTTATCATGGGGGACTTCAATTACCCAGATATTGACTGGGGGGCAGAAACCTGCAGGTCCTTCAAAGGTAGCAGGTTCTTGTCAACAACAAAAGACAATTACCTGTCGCAACTAGTCCTGGAGCCAACAAGAGGGGGGGCACTGCTGGACCTTATCCTTACCAACAGACCTGATAGGATATCAAAACTACAGGTTGGGGGGAACCTGGGGAATAGTGACCATAATATCATTGATTTTGTATTACGCTTTACTAAGAGCGTTAGTGAAGGGGCAACCAACACTCTAAACTTCAGGAGGGCAAATTTTCAGCAACTAAGGGAAGACCTTAAAGGCATAGACTGGGATAATGCTCTCAAGGACAAAAGCCCCCCCCAAAAATGGGACTTTTTCTCATATATTCTGAAAAAGTCCTGTGAGAAACACATACCTTATGGGAAAAAGCATAAAAGGAACAAGAAAAAGCCTATGTGGCTAACTAGTCTTGTAAGGAAAGCAATAAGCGAGAAAGATAAAGCATTTAAGGTGCTAAAACGTGAAGGTAGTGATGAGGCATTACAGGATTATAGAGAGAAAAATAAATCCTGTAAAAAGCAGATAAAGGCCGCAAAAATAGAGACTGAGAGAAATATTGCCAGGGAGAGCAAAAATAATCCCAAATTATTTTTCAAGTATATAAATGATAAGAAACTAAAAACAGAGAGTGTGGGTCCCCTTAGAAATAACATGGGGGTCATGGTGGAAGGAGATGAGGAAAGGGCCAATCTACTGAATGTCGCCTTCTCAACTGTCTTTACCCAGGAAAATCCCCTGGTGGAAGACACAATGAGGAATAATGTTAATTCTTTTTATAATGTCAACAGTTTAACCCAGGAAGAGGTACGGCGCCGCCTCGCAACCACTAAGATAGATAAATCACCGGGGCCAGATGGCATACACCCCCGGGTTCTGCATGAATTATGTACCGTGATAGGAGACCGTTATTTTAATATTTGAAGAGTCAATGGAGGACTGGTTATGTCCACAGGAATGGCCGTAGCAAAGGGGTACCATATACAAAAAGGATCAAATGAGGATACTGGCAAACTACAGACCCGTAGTCTACTGCTGTTAGGTGGGGAAAATATTTGAGGGGTTTATTAGAGATGCTTATCCTGGAGTATCTCTGTGCACAACTTATAACCCAGCGGTCAGCATGGGTTTGTGGTTAGGAGAGGCGGTCCTGTCAGGATATCTGATTGGTTTCTACGAGGAGGTGGTAAGTTCAAGAAGATGGATCTGGGGGACGCTGTGGTGTTGATATTCTGGACTTCTCAAAGGCATTTGACACCGTGCCACATAAAAGGTTGGTATACAAATGAGACTGCTGGGAAAGGAGAAAATTGGTATTGGGGTAAGTAATTGGCTAGTGATAGAAAACACAGAGGGTGGTCATTAATGGCACATTCTCAGATTGGGTGAGTGTTACCAGTGGAGTGACCAGGGATCAGTATTGGGGACATCTTTTTTAATATTTTATTAATGACCTTGTAGTGGGTTACACAGTCAAGTTTTAATATTTGGCAGATGCTACTAAGCGTGTTGTAAAGTAATAAAACTGAGGGTCGATAGTTAGCATACAGAGGGATTTGGGAAGCTGAGGGATGGCCAGGAGACAGGGCAGAGCAAATGGTTGATGAGGTTGAATGTAGATAGATTTAAGTTCTGCACTTGGGCCATCGGAAACAAAAAGTATAATTATGTTCTAAACGTCCTCAATTACTTAGTAAACTGAAGCTGAAAAGGACTTGGGGAGTAGGTGGATGGCTGGGAAACGTTAATTTTAGTGACAGAGCCAGGCGGCTGCTGCTAAAGCACAATAAAATAATGGGCGTGTTTCAAGAGGAGGAATAGATGCTCCTATGATCAAAGACAGTCGTTTTGCCCCGTATACAAATCCTGGTCAGACCACACATGGAATATTGTGTACCCGTTTTGGGCACCGTGTAATAAAAAGGATATAATAGAGCTGGAACGGGTTGCAAGGAGAGCAGAGCCAGTATTTTAGGGGAATGGGGGGATTAGAATGACAACGACAGATACAAAATTTGGGATTATTCAGTTTAGAAAAAAGACGACTGCGGGGAGAGACCTCGACAATGTAAAACCAAATACCTGAACGGGACTAGTCTACAAGGATCTCTCCAAAGATCTTTTATACTAGGCCTGTGACCAGGACAAAGGGGACATCTCTACGCCTAGAGAGAGAGCGATTTTACCATCACCATAGACAAAGGTTTACTGTAGAGCAGTAGATGAGATATGGAACTCTCTGCCGCAGGAGGTTGTTATGGACCGGATCTATGTACATCGTTCGAGAGGGGCTGGATGACTTCTGGAGAGAACAAATATCACGGGTTCTGGGGATGATTAAACCTTTATTTAATGCTTGAAGGTTGGACGATATGATGGACTTGCGTCTCCTTCCAGCTGTATATACATGAATACTATGATTGTTGATTGTAGAAATATGTTTTTGCACCCTCTTCACGTAGCTGCTTGCACATCGTTTGGACCGACGTATATTTTTTGGACGCAGCGGGATGTCGAAAAGTTAGTGTATGAACGCAGAGAACCACTTTTTCTTGGTTGCCGGGTTCTTGAAAGTATTCCCTTTGAGAATCAGAGGCACATACTGTGGACCCCGCAAGGGTGGGAGCCCAACAAATTTAAAGCCCCTGCCCAGTGTCTGACTGGGTCTCTGAAATGGTCTGGACCAGTGTAATCCCGCAAATTACTTAGCTTGGTTTAGTGATCATCTTGGGTTTGGACTGAAAGTGTGGATTATAGCCGGGGGTCACTTCTTCAAAATCGCCCAGTTCTGCAGTGAAAGTAGATTTTTACACATCAGACCATTGATCATGGATACGCCCTATGTCGTCAGACAACGGTTTGCCATCTCGTTATCGGTTTTTTGGGTTGTAAATGTGTCTTTCTCCTTGGTTCGCCTTGGCTGCATGATGGCTCTAGACACCACTTCTTGGGGAACTGCACGGAGTGGCCAGAAGTCTTGTCGTAGGTCGGTGTACAGTGTTGCTGAAACTCCTCACGAGAATACAGTTTCTTCTCACTCGTAGAAGAAACTGTCCAATTGGGATCCCATCCCTAAGATGTTGCGGATATGAAGCTGAGTATAGTTAAGTTTAACAGTTGTGGTCGCAGTCTGCCTTTCTGTAAAGGGGTCTCAATGTGTCCCGAATTCCGATTGGTGATTGGAGATCCCAAAGTTTACCGCTGTCTGGAAAAACTGGCGTGCGTACGATGGATCTGCACGTTACTGTTATTCAGATCTGAGACAAACTTCGGCAGGTCCTGAGTGAAACCCTTCCAGAACACAGAGTACATATAATCGAGTGTATCGATACCATCCATAATGTGCTCCTGGAAGGTACCGGAGGGGTACACGCTGGTCTCCTCCCACCATCCCAAAAAGAAGAGTTGGCCATAAGGAAGCAGAACAGCGTGCCCCCATAGCGAGGGGTACCCGAGAACATGCCTGTAACGATCCGCGGTCTCGAAAACAAAATAATTGTTGTCTCAGAACAAAATCCATAATTCCAGGAGGAGGAGAAAGCACTGTGTCCGACCCTCCCCACATGATCTTATTCTCAAAACAAGCCAAACAGAATTAAGGCCCACCTCATGTAAAGATATTGGTGTACAAAGACCCACGTCCAATCGCCACTATCCAAACTTCTGTCAAGTACTGTAAGTCCAATTTCTCAATATGTCACTTGAGATGCGAGGAATCCCGTACATATGATGCTAGCTGGTAACCCAGTTCTGTAGAAAAAAATCAATGTAAGTACATGCCTTTTCGCATAGCCCACCTATGCCAGGCCACAATGGGTCTACCTGGTGTTGTATAACGAGTAGCCTGTGTAAAATGTTGGTACACTGGTTTTTTGACTGTCAGAAATTCTTCTCTTGCAGGAAATGATCCCCGAGTCGGCGATGCTGCGTTGATTAGGCGATCCAGTTTGCCTTAAAACATCTGTGGGGTTGAGGGCAAGAAAAATAATATTTTGGTTACCCAGCTGCCTTCGCTTCAACCACATATTGGTCCATAGGCCATAAGACCACACATTTCCGCCTTTATCGGCTTCCTTGATGACAAAATTGTATTGGAGTGACCTACTATGCTTGGCGTTGGGCTTTGACAAATTTTCAATGTTTGTATGGTTTCTCCTTCAATTCGTCGGAGTTGTCATGTCATACAATCAAAAAAGTCTGATAGCCGGAAAAAAAGCTGAAATGTTAGTGTTTGTAATTTGGGATGGGTAAGCGTTCTGTGAAGTTTGGCAACTACTAATGTTGCTTCGTTCTCAATTTTCCCGCAAAAAGATACAGCAAGTCATAAAGGGGAGCGGTTCCCCCTCGCGGCATATTGTGATGCAGTGATGGATTGATGGTACAGAAGTTTAAAAAAGATAAACGCGGCAAAAAGAGTAGATTCTTTGACTAAATAAATTTGTCAAGTCTTAACATAGGTGAAAAAACTAACCACCGGCCAAGAAAATCCTTTTCTGCATCAGACCAAAAACATAGTCAGATAGGTTAATGATCTGTAAATTTTGCTTACATGTGTCTCATGGTGACTAGTTGCTCTTCTGTGGCATTGTTATTTCTGTCGTCCCACTTTTGTAGATCGGGGACCATCTGTTTCTAAACCCACTAGCGCATTGTCTCCAGTGCCTCCGGATCTCGTACCAAATGCTCGTGTCCGACGATAAAAAATCATTTCGATGAGGATTCATAATTGTTGTAGGGTCATGTTGATGGTCTAGTGAATCTTCCTTCTATTCCCAACAGGAGCCATCTGTAGGCTCTCTTGCGATCATAGTCACCTTGATCTCTATTGAACTTAGAACGCTTTTTCTGTATATACACATCATTTTCGAGGATTTTCACTCGATTGCCTTGGACTGCAAATGTAAAGGTGGACACGGGTTGCCGATCAAAGTAGAAATGAATTTCACATGCCCGGATTCGGCTTGTGTGCGTCAAAGGCTCACGATCATGTGCCAAAAGTCTATCAATAAGAATGGTGGAAACATTGTAAAGCCCATTTTCCAAGTGGCTTTTTAAAGTCATCTTGGAACTTTCCATAAGAGGAAATATCTGTAGAACTCGTAATCCTTGGGATGTGCGTAGTTATTTTATTACTCTCAAGGCTGCGGAATGTTCCACCAATACGAGGAGACTCACTATGCCCGCTCATGAGTTAGTCAGAAATCGTTTTTTTTAAATTCCAAAATGACATTGCCACCGTCAGTGGGGCCACAAACATGGAGAGGGCCTGACTGCTCCAGGATGTTCCCTAGCCCCAAATCCATATCTGCACGCAAACAAATGGTGACCACCGATAAACCATGAACTCTCGATCTCATCAAAAGGTAAAAGATACATATATACCACAAATAAAATACGCGCTAATACGTGCGTGCTCCACCCATAGGGGCGATGCACACGGCTTAGCCTTCATGCTGGAATCAAAATCAATGAGAGGAACAACCAAAATAAGTTAGAAAACTGGGCACATGAAAACCTACTGGGCAATAATACAATGAACCATGTGCTATGCCAAAATACACAATCTTATTGAAAGTAAACATCACATATATTATACTATACACCAAACCAAAAAACATAAAACATTTAAAAAGGATACAAATCCAATGTACCAAAACCAGGGGGAGGGGTAGGGCCGTGATAAGGCACCAACAAGAGCAACACCTCCCTACCTATCCCAAACCCTAAGACGTCAATTACCAAAGAGTTAAAAAGCAAAAAAGATAGCCAAAAGATATTATCTATGAAAAAGTAGCGTAACTGTTGTAATATAAAATGATAGGGATAATTAACAGGCAGCCAGGCAAGAGGGTAAGGGTGGGAGAGAGCCACCGAGTATCGCCATCATGGTGGCTTCCTCAGGGGTAATGGTGTATGCAGGTCAAGTGGTAAACAGTGAAGCCTGTGTGCTAAGTGGTGTACCAGTTGCTGGAGACCCATGCTGATACCATGAGGGGTAGACGCACAGCATGAGTATGGTGCGGTGCGCGGGTGTACACGTTCATATGCGGTGGGTCAAATGTAGAGTCATGTGACTATAAAATGGCGGCGCCCAGCGTATAGATCTGTATATGAAAAGACAGCCGGCGTAGGTAGACAATTTCACACAGGATGAAAGGGCCCAGTGACCAAGATGGGGCGGTACTCGACGCCGTGATGTTGATACATCGCACTGCAAGTTATAAGTAAGACTATATGTGACGGCAGGAGGACGCCGCCGCCCCTCGTCACGTGACGGTGGGGCTGCAAAGTACGGGTCATTTAGCCTACATCAAACTTGCCAGCTCACCTTTCACACTCAGGACACTAAATGAGCAAAATAACACCTAATTCAGACAAGCCACCAGATCTGCTGCCACCACTATTGCATTTATTCTTGGGACCCAAAGTATCCCACTACTACAGCAACTTTGCTCATCAGGCAGTCACTGTCAACCACTAGACATTGCACACTCAGCCCTCCAGCACAGTCACCAGCTAACCACACTTCACAAAGGAGGATGAGTGCGCAGAGATACAGGGAACCAAAATTAAAGTGGACAAGCTTTAATTACAAAAAAGTTGATCAGTGCCATAAACGATATGACAAACAAAGAATTACAAGTTACAATGAAAAATGACACACAACACGGCAAAACAGTTATCAAAATAAAAAGGGAGAAAATAACAGAAACTTAAACATTAAGTAATCCTGAGTCCCTGGAGGCTGGTGGAAGAAATAAGGAACACCAGCTCCAGCTTGTTCAAGCAGCCCCCAAATGGTGACCCCAATTCTTTGATTTCATATTGTTTATAATTCTCATGTGGTCAGATCTTCAGAACCTCCATTCATTAACTTAGTCCAGAGGGTCATTCATGATTGGGCAAAGTGTTCACATGGAGGGGGGGAGGTCAGGAATATTTAAACAGTTCTTTGTTCCAAATTCCTAGATGAGGGGTGGGGTGTAGGTGCAGAGGAGAGGTGAGCAACACTGGCTTTTGAAGGGTCACCAGAGAACTATTCTAGGTCAGGTTTAGAGGTTTTGTAAGATCTCCAGGATGTGTAAATGTGGCGCTGGATCGTTCAATGGTTTGTAAGTGACCCAAAAGTTGAAAATCTTACCCATTACAAGAATAAGATCTCTTGACATATGGATGAGAATGAAATAGAGAGGGGTGAGGAGGTGAAAAATTTGAAACAATGAACGGTGGGAAGTGAGAAATGATAAGTGATGATACGTACTAGTGATAAAATAGATAACCATTGCATACAGGGTAATTAATATCCTGTGCATAAGTGCAAAGTCATATAAAATAAATAAATAAGTAATTAAATATTAATTCCACACTTATGGAGGGCTTAAAAAACGCCTCCCTTAGCAATGTGTATATAAAAATATATAAAAAAACTTGAAGAAAAAAACGGAGCACAAAATAGATATGAAGTGATCAACATCCTATATCATGCATTGGATCTAGTACATACGTTGGTTATCGTTTATACAATATTAACAGTTCATAGTGAAAATACATAGTAAAATCAGTTAAGATATATATTAATAAGTCACGCATAGAGACACACATACATGGGCCCATGCACACATACACACCACATACACATAGATGACACACACCCAGAAAAACCACATGAGTTGTATATATACAGTATCTACATCCTAGATGTTATAGGTGAGTACAAAAAGTGTTAGCACGCAGATCCTCAATGGGGCAATGAGGAAGTCCCTGGCAGGTCATGAGGAGGACCCAAATATTTGATTTGGCCGATAGGACGGGAGGAACGGCAGAATACAAGAAAGAACAGAAGAAAGAGGAGCAGATCTTCTAAGGGATGAGGGTAAGGGTCGATGGACCAGGGGGAGGAGGAGGATAAACAATGATGATATTAAAAACATAAATGACCTCCAGTGGGAGAGTGAGAGCAATGGGTAAGTAACAGCTATCATGCACCTGTACTGCAGTGTGTCCAATACCGTGGCTATGAAGATGTGAACCAATTATAAATGATAGTGGACCAAAGCCACATGTGAAATCAAAAGAAAAAAAGTGAAAGAAAGTGTAAGAGGAAAGGGAAAGGAAAAGGAAAAGGGAGTCATAAAAAAGGTAATAAGAAGAAAAGGACAAAAACAGACGGACAGTAGAAAGAGTGTGAAGGAGAGATGGGACAACTAAAAAGTGTTGCGTGGTGTGTGAAAAAAGTGAAAACAGTGGTGGTGGTAGGGGAGTCACGAGGAAAAAGAAGACAGAACCATGAGAAGGTGCTCTGGTAGGTGAAAAAGTGTGAGAAACACTACTAAAAGTGGGGATGTGGAGTGAAGACATTATTTATACTTTGGTGTAAGGTGTTTAGAAGGTGTTTGATTGTGAAAGACAAATTTATACTATACCTTATTGTTTGATAGACTCCAAAAACAGCATATCTTCATTCAAGCCCATGTGGGTGACAGTGCATCCAGCCGGGAGATACCATCTTGCCTCTGTCTATAGTAATGCCGGTAACCATATCGCATTCCCCGGATGTTAGACTGAATCTTTTCCAAACCCACTACCTTCAATTTGGCTGGCATTGCGATGACAGGTGTTGATGGAAGTGCTTGGCCACCGTGGTCAGTTGTCTGCCATTGGCGATATCTTGTTCAGCATTATTGATTGTAGAAATATGTTTTTGCACCCTCTTCCGTAGCTCTTGCGTCGTTTGGCCAACGTATATTTTTGGACAAGGACAGATCAACCCATACGCAACGCAGCGGAATCGACAGTTAGTGTATGAACGCAGAACCACGGCAAAGTGAGAATACCTGTCAGTTCCTTAGATTGAGAAGGAAATGTAGCGACGATCAAGTCTTTAACAGAAATGCACTAGATTTAACAACAAGACTCCGTGCAAGGGGGTATCCAAGAAAAATCATATCTCAATCATATATGAGAGCCAAAAATAGTAACAGGAGAGAGATTTTACAACCACGAAAGAGATGCTCAGACAACAAAGTGAGAATGATTACTGCACAAAACAACCAATGGGGAGACCTGTACTCAATCTTAAAGAAAAATTGGCATATTTTGTCAAGTGAGCCCAAACTTACAGCACATATTACGGACAAACCAGCTCTCACGTCTAGGAGGGCACAAAATCTCAAGGATCAACTGAGTCATAGCCACTTTGTTAGACCCAGAGAGGGTAATACCAGAGGACACCGACTGAAGGGAACATACTCATGCGGAAATTGCAACATACGTCAATATATGATTTCTCAAGATGTTTTTGAAGACCGAGTAAATGGTAAGACATACCATCTCAAACACTATGTGAATTTTAAGACGAAAAAAGTAGTGTATGCCATCATTTGCTCCTGTCCAAAAATTTACATAGGACAGACAAAGCAACAACTTAGAAGAAGAATACAGCAGCATTTTTCCACAATCAATACAGCATGCAGACATTATGAAAGGGACAAGAATCTCACATCAGTGGCTAATCATTTTCTCCAATATCACGGAAATACAACAATGTGCAAATCGTGGGCTGGGAGAGAGTATTTTCCAACATCAGAGGAGGCAAACTGCTACGATGCAAATCGAGATTAATTTATTCCATGCAATCTATGGCACCTCAAGGAGAAGAATTACTATTCACTGGTTTCTACTGGTTTCTATAAACAGAGGTAAATATGCATTTATGATTTAGGTGAGTAAGGATTGGTATTTGTAAATTTGTATATATACAACAAATATTTCCCTCCCCCTCCTTCTTCCTCCCCCTTCTTTATTTCGCTCACCAAGGTAGGTATCAGGTAAGCATATTCTCTTCTTTACCTTTTTTGTTATCTTTATTCTTCCTTTTTTCATAATTTTTCTTGGCACTTTCACCACACAGATTTTTGCTGCATGTTTCACTCATCACTCTTATTTGTTTCACAGGACACCTTTCTCCCTGCTCTTTTTCTCATTTTTCTCACTTCATTCACCACCTATCACCTCTGCCTCACTATTATCTTCATTTATTTACATATAATTATTTTTCCCCCCTCATTCGTTGATACCTTATTTGCATCTATGCAAATTCTATGTTTGACACCATCACCGGTTTTCACCGGGGGTACTCCCACATCGGTACATCGGGATCATCATCACTTCTCTATCATGTATCACTTGTATTTTTTATTAATTTTGTATATTTATTTTCTAAAAACCTCTCTTTAAGCTATCTCTTTGATTTTTATCATCATATACCTTGGTTTGAATTACGATGTCTACCTTCATACTGCTATTGATAATTCCTTTGAGGAAACTGATGTGGAGCGGTGTCCTGCAAAGAAAATGACGTGGAATAATGTCCCTTATATTACATACCTACTTTACGAAGAACCGACAGTACTATGTACCACACATCATACTTATCTGAATCAGCAGCCGTTTCAGAAGGATGCAGAGAAGAATTCTATGGCATTTACCCACTAATGAATTATTACTGACTCTGTGCTTTGTTTTGATTGGCCGGAGTTCCGGGTGCCACCCCCTGGGGGGTGTGTCCTGTGGCGCGTGCGTTTCTTCCACATGAAGGTGGAGGCGTGGGGGCGCCGTGCACCAGCACAAAGATAGCCCTTCTCTTTTAGAACCCCTACACCTACCTTTTTTAACTGAAGATCAACAAAACTTACTGAGCACACCAATCACTCAGAAAGAGGTAAGCGATATCATCACCTCTATGCCGTTAGGCAAAAGCCCAGGACCGGATGGTTTTCCCATCAGTTATTATAAAAAATTGCGGGATGTTCTCCTGCCTCACCTGACAAGTTGGTGTAATGCCCTTTTGGATGGTCAGCGCCTGCCACTGCAAGCTCTAGAAGCCATTATAACTGTATTACCCAAACCAGGCAAGAACCCAGAAGTGTGTGGCAGCTACAGGGCAATATCATTGTTAAATGTAGCCCTGAAAATCTGGGCAAAAATTCTAGCGAATAGGATGAGCAAACTGCTACCAGACCTCATCCAAAAAAAACAAACTGGTTTTGTTCCCAGGAGAGAAGGAAACCACAATTCAGTGAGAGTCCTCAATGCCATCCACCATGCACTAGAAACCAAAACCCCAACGGTCCTTCTCGTTACCGATGCCGAGAAGGCGTTTGATAGGGTAAGCTGGAGCTTCATGACAGAAACCCTATACAAATTTGGCTTCCCACGAACATTCGTACAGGCGATTATGTCACTATATAGCTCCCCCAGTGCACATATCCAGTTAAACGGAATCCTCTCAGATAAATTTCTAATAAAAAACGGCACACGGCAGGGATGATCACTGTCCCCCCCACCCTGTTCATCCTAGTAAGTGGAAGGAACTAGGAGTGGAAGGTCTAGAAGTGGAAGGAACTACACACTTAAATGCCGCATTCGCAGATGACCTGCTACTGATGCTTACTAACCCATTAGAATCAGTCAAACATGTCACAGAGGTTTTTGAGGCCTTTGGAGGAGTCTCCAATTTTAAAATTAACTACACAAAATCTGAGGCCATGAACATTTCATCCCCCGCAAATGTAATAAGAACTCTCAAAGACACAACACAATTCCAATGGCAGAACAAGCAGCTTACCTGTCTAGGCATACAAATCGCTAGTTCTGAGAAAAACCTATTTCAGGCTAATTATGCCAAACTTATTAAACAGATTACAACACAACTCAAGTCAAGTCACATGGATGGGTCACAAAAACTTACTAAAGTCATTTGTAATGCCCACCTTCCTGTATGTAATGCAGATGGTACCTATTGAACTTCCCTACTCATTCTTTAATTCACTTAAAGAATTAAGCACAAAAGACTCATAAAGAATTTGGGTTACCGAACCCTGTTGCGTATTATAGAGCCATACAGGTTAGAAGGTGGGTGCAACTATTCAATCCAGTTTACTCCACGTTGGGCACAGACATTGAGCTAGCAACACTCAGCAATCAGTCTCTAGCTAAACTATGGAACATTAACACACCAGGCAGATGCAGATGCACACCATGGCATTAAATGATCCCCCATCTGGTAAGCAATCTGGTACCATTATACTTAAAACTGACGGGAAACCAAACCCCTAGTCTATGTAAACAGTTCTCCAAGCTCCCGCTCCGCACTTTCCACAAGAAAGGTAACTCAGAACTTTTCCAGGCTAATGAAAACACCATAATCCCCCTCAACTTCCTTCTAGAGGCGGAACGGGACATAAATAAAAAAGAGCTACACAAGCGACACCCAACTCTAAAAGATCCCTCGTGGATGGAAAAGTGGCTTTTGAAATCTAACACCCAACCCAAATTAATCTCAAGCTTCTATGACATCATAGTATCTAGGGACAAAGAGGTCAAACCTGCATATATTAGCCTATGGGAAAAGGACTTGGGGATGTCTATTACAGATAAACAAATCAGAACTATTCACACGGATTCTCCAGGTGCTTTAGAATTCAGGAAAACTCCTATAAAATCATGACCAGATGGTATAACACTCCGACGAGACTAAAAGAAGTAGGTTTAACTCACTCAGATGCATGCTGTAGGTTCAACTTCCCCAGGGCCTCTCTAGTACATATATATTGGTCGTGTCCTAACCTGAAACCATACTGGATTGAGGTAGAGAAAACTATCCGCAATATCACAAACACTCCAATTTCAATATCCCCTGAATCAGTATTGTTATGGTTACCCAACAAGTCATGGCGTCCAAAAAAACCCAACTAGCGACCCTGCTAGTGCAAGCACCTAAACTAGTAATTCCAACTAGGTGGCTCCAACCTGAACCACCATCTATTAGGGAGTGGATGTCTAGAGTGGATTGCACTTACAGGATGGAGGAATTAGCACATTGGGAAACCAGGTCACAGCATAAATTTTCCAAGATATGGGAACCATGGTCCAAATACAGGGACAAAGGAATCTCCAGTACTAGTTCATGCTCACCTTCCCCCTCAAACCAGCCCAGGTAGCAATAGATTGGGAAACTCCCCTCTAGAACAATAGACAAGACACAATGTAAGGTTATACCTAGACACATACACATGATTTTCCTTAGAAAAGTACGAATTCTCACAGTGAAGTCAGACATAACCAGTGGTTTTACGGTTAATCAGTTAAGAAAAAATTACATTTCTGTAATGTCACTTTCATTTATTTTTTGTCCTCATGAAACACTCATAGGGTTAACAAACTTCCCAAAGGTTGTTTTGAATATTTTGAGTGATACAGTTTCTAAAATGGTGTCATTTGTGGTGGTTTTCTGTCATGTAGGCCCTTATAAAGTTACTTCTAACTGAATTGGTTCCTCCAAAAGTAGGTTTTGATGATTTTTGTGAAAATAAGCCTCCTAACATCCTAAAAAAAGGAGAGGATATTTGAAAAATGATGCTGAGTTAAAGCAGACATATATGGAAAATGTCAGTTATCAAGTTATTAGAAAGTTTTGAATTTGGAAAACATTTTGCCAAATTTCTGTTTATTCTCAAAATCAATTGGATATGTTAAAGCGTTCCAAAGTTATAACTACTTAAAGTGAAATATGTCAGATTTAAAAAAAGGCCGTGTGAGGAAGGTGCAAAATGACGTTAAGGGGTCAATTATACTTAAATCACTTTTGTGGTCAGCAAAGCACATGTAGAACTGGCCTCTGTTTATTTCTTTTTACAATTTTGTTTGTTGATTTTATTCAGTATGGTTATAACATCATTTATATTTCTTTAGAAGAGATATATAATTTCTCATTTTCTAAAAAGATCTTACAGCACAGTGCCCATCTGAGAGTTATGCCTTGCTATTTCCTTAAATGTCTCAGTAGCCAATACCTTCTGTCTTCTGTAAGCGTACATTGTTTTGGGAAATCATTTTACTTGACATTGTTTGTCATTTGCTTGCTCTGTTCTAAAATAAAGTGTAATATCCAGATTAATTATTGAGAATGGAATTTCATTCTTACTATTCTGATGCTTAGCAACTATTTACTAAATGTGTATCTAGTCAACCGCTTTCAGGTTCCTAAACTAGCTTGTTATCATTTGGAGAAACAAACAGCCATACCCCCAGCAAACCCAGGATCTCTGTGGGGAAAAGCAGAGCTTCTCTGGAGATCGCCTGTTTTCTGTTGGATAACAATCAATTTACAAATGAGTTTTTAATTACTCTTTGCAGTAATTAGTATTTCACAGTTTTCATCTGGCATCTACCCAAAACACCACAGGGAAAGGAACATATATTATTCAAGGTAGAACTACACAGTGCTACTACGTGAAGACATTGCATTGCTAAACAAACATCCTAATGAAAACTGACAAATAAGTTTAACATAAGCTTACACAAAATAATCTAATTAAGAATGTCTGCTTGCTTTTAGAGAGAACATTAGACCTCCATTATTGTAAAATAATAAAACTATGATTTATGTTTTCTGTCTGTTTAAAAAGACTTCAGAATCATTTTTAAAATGTAGTTAATGCCCACACAATGAGAATTCTGTGGCTGTGCTGAAAGAGTGACAAAATGCCTAGTCTACTCTATCAGGTCCGAAGAATATGCCACAAAAATATGGATCTGGATGGTTAATAGATTAGATTACAATTAACCTAATGTCCATCTAAGAAAGCATACAGACGATGAATGACCTTAAATGGTAGCATATTGCAAAATAATACATTTAAAGTGTAACTTCGAAAGTACATGGCCAAATATAGTTTTATAGAGTCATTGACAACAATTCCAATGATTCCTATGCCATATTACTAGCCTATCTGGTGAAGATTGTCATATCCTCACCAATTTCTCCCGAAGTGGGTGGACATTTCCTAGTTGGGACATCAGCTAAAGGTATGGAGGACAGAGAAGCTTCCCTCACTTCCCATTATGCTGTGCTCTCCTAACATGCACCAGCAGTCCAGTCAACAAGGACACAGAAATCTGAGCCTCTCCTCAATATTGCAGCTATACAGACCTCTACAGAGCAAGTTGCAAGTTGCCACCTTGTCGAATCACTGTTGTGGGTTGGAACTAGAGATGAGCGAGCACTAAAATGTTCGGGTGCTCGTTATTCGGGACAAACTTTTCCCGATGCTCGAGTGCTCGTCTCAAATAACGAACCCCATTGAAGTCAATGGGAGACTCGAGCATTTTTCAAAGGGACCAAGGGTCTGCACAGGTAAGCTTGGCCAAACACATGGAAACCTCAGAAAAGGATGGAAACACCACGGAAATGGACAGGAAACAGCAGGGGCAGCATGCATGGATCGCACCATTATGCCAAAATTATGGGCAACAGCATGGCGATGACAGAGTGACCGAATGAGGCTAGATAGCATCTAAAACATCCAATAATTGACCCTGACACTATAGAAGATGGCATGCAGAGGTAGCGGCAGCAGCGGCAGGCTAGAGAGTGGCATGGCGACATACTCCAAATGGACTCAGGCTGCAAACCGATTAAAAAAATTCCTTTTGGCGAGGATAACGTGTAGCACTGTATGTATCATTTTACCTTTTGTTAACTGGTAAGGCATTATCTCTACCTGGTTGTGTGCATTCCCTACATTTATGCATGTAAGCAACTGTGTGTTACCTTACACCTGTTGCCTTCATTATATGTACCATCTGTCCTTACCCATCATATGTGCATGTTTTGTCTATGCGTAACTCCTCCTATGTCTGCCCGGGGTGACGACTTTCTCATTTGCTGTCACCGCCTTGCAATGTCATTCCCCCTCAGCATTGTCTGAGGATGCTCATTTTTGCTTTTATTATTATGTCTTATGTAGTCATCAATAAAGTATAATTTTTATTACTATCATCCAGACTCCATTTGGTCTTCCATAGTGCTTCCTTTTTTCCCCTGTTTCCCTGTCTCTCCTTAAAGGGGTACCGTTTGATTTTGTGCATGTTCATGGGAAGCCTTCCTTTGGTGTGTCACTTACTATACCAGTCCGACCCACACATTATTATGTACCACATGGACTAGGACTCACTTGGTATACAGGGTTGATAGCTTTATCTTCCTTCCCTCTCCTTCCTGATTCTTCCATTGTTTTGATAAAGCCCCCAATAGACAAATTGACAGTCAGAGATAAATACAGAGATGGTCAGAGACATTCACAGTCAGAGACTGGCAGATAAAGCCAGAGACGGTCACAGACATACAGAGACAATTGGAGACAAACATTGTCAGAGACAGACAGAGACAGTAAGGCCCCTTCCACACTAGCGTTTTTCACGCGTGAGTTCTGTGCGTGCTTTTGACGCTCAGAACTTGCATTGCACTCTGTCCTATTGTTTCCAGTGGGCTTGTCCTTATTTGCTTTTTTTTTTCACGCGCGTGCATGCGTTTTATTTCAAGTTCAAATTCAAATTCAAGTCTATGGGGACGCATCAAAAACGCATTGCACTCGCGAACATTGCAAGTGCAATGCGTTTTAAATGGATGGGTTGCTAGGTGATGTTAAAAAAAAAGTCAGGAAGCAGACAGGTAGTAGTGTGCATGAGTAGGCCTGGGACATTTCTCATTAGTAGTGTGCTGCTTTGTGTATACTTATCAAGATGCCCAGAACTCTTGATGTGGAGAAACTTATCTCCTTGGTTCATGCCCATCCTACATTGTGGGACAATCGGAGGAACGATTACCATGACCACTTCAAGAAGGAGACAATATGGCTGGAAATCAGCAAGGAGCTCTTGGGGTCTCTTAGTCAATCAATAAAGTAGAAATTTTTATATATCTCCTAACCCATTTGGTCTCCATATGCTTCCTTTTTTTCCCTGTTTTTCCCTGTCCTCTTAACGTGTTGGGCGTTGATTTTGTGCATGTTCATGGGAAGACCTTCATTTGGTGTGCACGTACTATAACCAGTCGACCCACACATTATTATGACCACATGAACCTGGACTAGCTTGGTATACAGGTTGAAGCGTATCTCCTTCCTCTTCCTTCCTTTCTCCATTGTTTTGATTAAAGCCCCCAATAGACAAATTGACGTCAGAGATAAATTACAGAGATGGTCAGAGACACTTCACAGTCAAGACTGGCAGATAAGCAGAGAGAGGTAACAGACCCATATCAGAGACAATGGAGACACAACATGTGTCAGAGGACAGACAGAACAGTAAGGCCCCTCCAACTAGCGTTTTTACGTGGAGTTCTGTGCGTGATGCTTTACGCTCAGAACTTGCATTGCACTCTTGTACTATGTTTCCAGTGGGCTTTGTCTAATTTTTTTTTCATACTTGCGTTATATGAATTTTCGTTTTCACGCGCGTGACAGCGTTTTATTCAGTTTCAAATTCAAATTCAAGTCTATGGGGAAGCATCAAAAACGCATGCACCGGAACATTGCAATGTGCAATGCGTTTTAAATGGAATGGGTTGCCTAGGTGATGTTAAAAAAAAAAGGTCAGGAAAGAGACAGGTCGTAGGGTGACATGAGTAGGCCGTGGGACATTTCTACATTGAGTATGTGCGTGGTGGTGTATACTTTATCAAAGAGCCCAGAACCTCTGATGTGAGAAGAACTTATCATCATTGGTTCATGCCCATCCTACATTGTGGGACAATCGAGGAACGAAGGAACGATGACCAGAACGCTTCAAGAAGGAGACATTATGGTTGGAAATCACAGCAAGGAGCTCTGGGCCAAAAAGTGGTTTATTAAAATGCCCTTTTGTCTATAGTTGGACAACCAAAACATTTGTGCAAACACAGCAGAATTAGGTTTTTTGTGTATATGTAATATTTTATTTTTGTCCGCGAAAGTATAGGTCGTTTTTTGGTTTTGTTTAAGTGAAGTTTTCATCATGGCAAAACTATAATCTTTTACATTTGACTTAATCCAATTAGGAAAGAAGATAATTAGACGGAGGCAGAGAGGATGAAAAACCTTCAACCCCCTGTTGCGCGTCAGTCTGATGTGGCGACTGTGGAAGGGAACCGCCAATCTGTGCTGTGGAGTGGACATGCAGGCCATCCTCGGCAGTTACTCGACACCCTGCAGGTGGCTGACACAAGGGGAAAGGACGGAGATGGCATATCCTGTCCACCCGAGGTACGTCGTGCAAGAGGGATGTCCCTGGCAAAGTGGTTGACTGAAACGTATGAATTATTTGGGCCGAAGTGCGCAGGAGGACACACTGGTAGCTACCTGCGCGTCTTGCGGACACATGCGCGGGTGCCGCCGAAGGAAACACCTCTCGGGTGGTCAGGGGGCAATTTTTGTATCATGTTTAATGGCCTGCTGTCCACCCAAACAATTCCCACTCCGGGATTTGAGGCCCTGGAGCAGTGGCGATGTACGACATATTGCCCCCCCCCTGACCCCAGCCTCGCCCACCACCTACTCCACCTCAGCCCACCAGAGTTGATATTCTGGAACCTACTACTGTGGGCAAGATTTTGGCCATTCACCAAAGCCCAAATTTATTTGTGTTTCTGCTTTTTGCTCTACTATGCATCAACCACACCAAGCACTATGCGAGTTGGCTAGCCATGAGTTTATCATTGGGAAGCATCCTCTAGGTTAGTCTCTCCCACCTTCCCCAGCACACGTTTCCAGCGCCAAGAGTGAGAGGGCCCGATTCACACAGCACAACATTTCTGCATTGTAAAGTTCGTGAATATTTCTAATTTTGTGTGTTTCTGGCTAGTCTGCCTATTTTTTCGTGGGTTATTTATATTTTGGCCCAAAAGTGTGCTTTTTTATTTTTTGTTGAAATAAAAAATAAAAGTAAATTTATATATTTAGGTCGTTAAGATTATTTCATTTAATCGATAAATATATATAGATTTGGGATGTCTTGATATGATGACATAAATTATTCAGATACATACATTCAGTTATAACCGAAAAGTAAAAATAAAAACAGATGGAAATCAAATTACGATACATATTCTTTAACATCTAAAGTCCCCAACCCAGTAGACATAAGAATAACTGGCAAATTGATTTGAATACGCTTCCAGCTAAAGCAGGTCTTGCATGATTGAGTGGGTTCAGTAGTAGTCAACATCGGCATCCTATTTTTCTGGCTGGGGTTCATAGGTGGTCATATACATCACGACAATAATATGTAAAATTACACCTGCTTTGAGGACACAACATGACATTTGTGGATGATAGCTGCATGGAGATAGTTTGATTGAAAAACCCTCCATTCTGTCTATGCCAAAACAACCATAAGTGCGCACTCCACAAAAAATGACGAGCACGTGCCCAGACGAACATACATTAAATTCTGCGCCCTAAATGCACAAACCCCGCGTGGGAAAGGGTGCAAACATGATTTGGATTGCAAATCCCACGCATACTGCCCTATAAACAAATGGATAAAGAGAGCCCTGAAGAACCCGTGCAAAACACGGGGGTCAGAATGCTAAGATGTGCGGTATGCTGTAAACGCGTTGACATCGAGAAGACGGAATTAGACCAGCTCCATCGCGCAGAACCAGGGCCACCGAACTATACAATTATAAAAACGGTAGTTACTGTCAGCTAGGCTACAAAACCACACAAGAAGAAATAGGTTGTATGGGTCTTTCGGAGGTCAAAAAAAGTAAAAGACACCGTTGCTGAATCGCTGAGATTACAAGGATGAACCCATCGCCTACGCTTACGCCGGGGGGGGGGGAGATGGATTGGGGGGTCGAGCAACGCCATAGATCACTTCGCTCACTCATATTATATGGTGATATATCCCAAAAAAAACTTACATCTTCCAAAGTATCAGAATCGGACATGGTTAAACACAAAACCATGCGACAAGCAAAAAACACAGAGGCCAAAGCTAAGCCAATAGAGACCATGTGCAATCATGTGCTCTTAAAAAAATTCCTTTATGTGAATTCTGGGGCCATTGGGTACCCAACTTAAGAATAGGATGTGATATAAACGACAACAAAAAGCGTAATGGACTACCAAGGAAATGGAAACAAAAACGCAGCCCAAAAACGTCCGTTTTCCACGCATTGCACCCCTGACGTGAAATGCAACTGCTAGGTGTGGAAGGGGCCTAAGAGACAGAGACAGTTTGGAGAAGTCAGAGACAGGCGGTGACATAGACGTCTGGACAGACTGAGACAAGAACAGAGACGTGGGGAGACAGAGCACGGACATGGTCAGAGAAGACATAGTCAGAGGACAATCAGGACAGGATGGTCCGAGACAGTCAGTGCCGAAAGAAAAAAGCTAGTGCCATGTGAGGCAGTTTTTTTTTTGCGGCGATGAGATGCTTTTCCAGTGTTACCTTTTGTGGTTGATCTCACCTATTGTTTTGAAAATTTAGGAACTTTTTTTGGGTCATGGAGTAGAGAAAAGCATCAATTCTATATTGGATTTTTTACTTTTTTTTTTGTGTTCAACGTATATAGCCTCACAATATGTTATCTTATTCTCGGGTCAATACCATTAATAGGGTACTCAGACCTGAATATTTTTTCTTATTTTTTACTAAATTTGCCACAAAATAACCACACCCACCCGAATGTGGGGAAACTATATTGCATCGCCGTTCCAAGTGGCGTAACATTACGTTACGTTTTTGGCTACGGAGCTGGTTGATGGCTTGCTTTGTGGGGACATGTTTGTACTTGCACCAGTATCTTCTGGAGTATATATGTAGTTGTGATCACTTTTTATGCATTTTTAGTGGGATATAATAGGTAAAAAATCTAATTTTGGCGGGGTTTTTTAAAGTTTTTTTTTTTACGGCGTTCTCATATGGGTTCAATAGTTGTTACGTTTTGATTCTATGGATTGTTACGGATGCGGTGATACTATATATGTGGGGTTGTGTTATGATTTAGACTTTTTGAGCGTTAATGTCTCTTTATATATTTGGGGCTCATGGGATTTTAATGATTTGATAAAGTTATTTTTATAAACATTTTTTTTTACATTCTTTACTTGATCCCACCATGGGACATGAACAAGCAATCATCTGATGCTTGTTCATGATAATAATCTGCAATACTCATGTATTGCAGGGTATTAGCAGTGTCAGCCTATGCCGATGCATAGGCTGACTACTTTGCTTTAGATGACGTTCACAGATGCCATGTAAAGGCACTGCCTTCTCGGCTTCTCTAGGTGCCATAGCAGGATTGCGCCCCCGAAAACGGCACGCGGGCGCGATCGTGGGTAAGACCCCGGAAGGCATGTTAATTCTGAGGTCGTGTTGACAGCGGCCTAATGTTTAAGGGTTAAACACCCGCGATCGGAGCCACTCCGACCGCAGGTGTTAGCCGGGGATGTCAGCGAGTAGATTACACGCTGGAATCCGCGACCCCCGATGCCGGTTCGGCTCCCGTTGCAGTCTAGGGAAGGGGGAGATTGATTTTTAGGTTTTTTTATTATATATTTTTTTTTTACTTTTTTATTTTTACTTGTCACTATTTTTCGACTCCCTAGGGGCTTGAACCCTAGGTTGTCGATCACACCTCCATAACTGCCATACTACAGTATGGGCAGTATAAGGGGATTTTACTCCCATACATTACAATGTGCGGAACCGTGTTATGAATGGGTTAAAACGAGACAGCTTCGGGCATTATGAGACCCAAAGCTGTCATGCAATGGACGCCTGACTCCCAACGTGACATCATCGCGGGGACGTGGCCACCGTGGCAAATGATGGCTAGGGCCTCCGCAGCATTGCCGGCGGCGACGTGAGTACCCGATCGCGGCGTGGTTACTTTAGCCATTGGCGAGCCCTTCCATCGCACGGGACCCCGCAGACTGAAAGCCATATAGTATAGTCAGGTGAATGGGTTAAAATTGAGCTCTGATTTGTTGCCATGGGCAATAGAAAGTCTCGCTCTCTAGACTTTCTGAAAATCCTCCATAGACAAAGTGACAGAAACAACAAGGCAGAGACAGTCAGCAGAAGACAAAAATAGTTTGGAGACAAGACAGTCTAGATGGAGACAGTCAAAGGAAGTCGGGACAGTAGCAGAAGACAGTGACTGTGGGACTGCTCTGACTGTTGGCGACTGTCTCCGTCTGGACTTCGTCTGGTCCTCGGTCTGTCTCGGTGGACAGTTGGAGACAAGAGTGAGACAGTCGGAAACAGTCGAAGGCAGTCCCACTGTCTCTGTATTTAGCTGACTGTCTCCGTCTTTTCTGAGGACAGTCAAAGAAAGAAAGAGACAGTCCATAGAAAGACAGAGACCGTCAGGAAAGACGGAGACAGTCAGAGCAGTCAGAGAAGACGGAGATAGTCGGAGAAAGACGGAGACAGTCGGAGAAAAGGACGTGAGACAGTTGGAGAGAAAGACGGAAAAAGACTTAAAACAGTCGGAGAAAGCGGAGACGGAGACAGTCGGAGAATACAGAGACAGGCACTGACAGAAACAGAGACAATCAGAGACAGAGGCAGTTGAAAAGGCGAACAGAAGGAGACAGGACGAGACAGCAGAACAGTCAGAGACAGACGGTCAGCGATTGAGACTGTTTGTAACAGAGACCGTCAGAGACAGACAGTAGACATAGAGGCACAGAGAGAGTCAGAGAGGAGAGGTGAGATACATTTAAAATATTTTTGCTAATCCATTCTATTTTGTTACTGCTAAGAGCCGCTACTTACTATTTCGGGCACGCCGGGAGATAAGTAGTATAAGTGTTGACGTTTGGCTACAGTTAACATGTCTGTAAATAATAAGCATGCTTGCTTCGGTTGTTAGAACTATTTGTGTCATGTTAATTTTACACTACTAGTCTCAGTAGTATGTTACATCAGTTTTACTTTACAGTACAAGTTTTTGACTATTGAATCATTTTGTACTTTGTCACTATCCGCATTTGCCACCACCATTGCAAGAATTACAGATGAGATGTTTGAGCCAACTTGAATCTAGACTCTGACTTTAATGAACTTTCCTTTTGGGTCCACTCATCCTACTGCTATCATACTTGCTAGACCTATATCCTCAACTGATATTGCTAGATGTTTCAAAAGAGGAACGCAGGAATAGGACAGAAAAAAGCCATGGTACTGGGGAGTTCACCGAAAGTGCATTGTCTGACGATAATGCATCTGCCCCGATTCATTAAGATCATGCACCCGATATCGTGCATGTGTTGCTTCCCTGCTCATGTCAACTTCTTCTTTAATGTAAGTGCAATTTTAATGTTAAAACCTGCGCTTAGTCCGAATCGTGGTTCATATCCGACGCCCCCACTCCCTCCCCCGATTTCTGTTGATGAAAGCCAGCGCATCTGCGCCAAAAACGTTTTTGTGCAACACTAACCCAGTGCAGACCAACTGTTAATACCTGGTCAAAGACTGCACACATCCTGAAACCAGGAACATCCGACGAAAGATGAAACCCCCTTAGTAATTAAGCCCCGATGTGTTCAATTTTTGTCTGTTCCAAATTCTGCTGGGACAAGCAAGCACCATGGTCTACAGTGTATAATGGTAGACCCCAGCAGTAAATGCAAAGTTGAGGCATTTGTTCATTTACATAGCAGACAGTGCCTCAACTTCCATGTGATTATTTATTTAAATCTTTTTATTGAGTTTAAAAAAAAAATTTTTTTTCAAAGTTTACCAGATGTCAAAAACACTGTACTATACATATATTCATAAGGTATGTGAACAATTATACAAATACACAGGTTTTTTGTAAAGCATAGATGCATGAAGAAAATGGGAACTTTCCAAGAGAAAGAAAGAGTTTGCCCGGCAGTCATAGAAAACACAGAGAGAGATGTATCAAAATGATCTTCTATATTTAAGTACTTGGTCAAACAACAGGTAGAATTTACCAGCCATCAATGCTTTTCGAAGCAATGCATCTTACTCATGATCATGATTAGATCATCTTAATTAGATCAGGATTAAGGCGCATTGCGTTGAAACACATTGATCACATACTGTATCTCTCTCCATGTTTTCTAAGAGTGCTGGAGGAACTCGTCCGTTTTCTATGTTATGTTCTGAGGCTTCAGATAGTGGTTGCATGCATCCACTGGGGTCGAATTAAGTGCTCAGGGTGAGCTGATTTGTTACGTTTTAATTGAACTTTTTGAACTTAATAAAATGGGGGATCTAGAGAGGGAGAGATTACAATATCCATCCATAGAGACCATGTTTTTTGGAAACTGGCATGATTTCTGTTGCACAGGGCGGTAGTTTTTCTAACCGACAGAGTTGTGACACTTTGATAACCCAATGGGAAGGAGATGGGGTTTATGTACAGTACATTTCCAGTGCAATGGGATAAAGGCCTTTTCTGTGAGAATCAAAGGTGTTTGTTAAATCGTTGAGGCCATTGGGTGGAGGGAGGGTGCATGTGTCAGCATGTTAATTTTATCATTCAGTGAAGGGGCGCCAGGGCCAAGAATATAGCAGTCCAGAATGGACAAATTGCATCACATTCCCACCACAGATGCATGTAAGTGCCTTTCCCAGATAACCATTTCCAGCAGTTGTCTGGTATATTGACATCACAATGATGCAGTATTCTATACCATCTAGAATGTCTTATGTAATACATCTTGAAGCTCCTCTATAATTCTGTAAAATCAGTTTGATTTTAACAATAAGAGGGAAGTTTTTAAACCCTTTTCCTAAGCTTCGATCATGTTGAAAAGGTTATAATAGTTTCTGAGATCATAAACTTCATTATCATGAACAATTTTCGTGAGGGGCATTATAGAGGATAACATGTTCTTGAAACAGGTAAGTTCTCAGAGACAATTTCTCCATTGAAGGAGGACTTCACATTGGCAGGGGTGTTTCAGAGACATCAACATTGGAGCTGATTCCGCTGTGTGTGTTGACATCTCCGCTAAGCTATCTCAGTATCGACCCAGGGGATGTGAAATAGGATTGTCTGTTGCACATATCTTGTCACCTAGTCCATATCCAAAAGAAGAGGTATAGCTTATTGCCTATCAATCATGGAGTATCCCATGTTTTAATCTCTACTGAGGAGCAATACCATATTATAGAGCTAGTGCAGGGGGTCAAGACTAAACATTAATACGAACAAAAAAATGACAGTGGAAAACACACACAAGGAATACATAGGACACAAGGACACAATTCCCATCTGTGTAGTGTCTGTGCTTACTGTATAAATATGCTCTGGTTCAGTCAGTTCACCTAGTAGGGTTGTCGCAAGAGAGAGTTTGTGTATACTTCCTATATTTGCTATCTCAGCCAGTAGTTTCAAGTTTCAATTTCAAGGTCTTTCTGCTTCCTTATAAATGCAGCAATTGAAATAAATGGGCACTTGTGACAAGGTGGAGATGTAAAGTAGAAACAAAGATGCAATCTATTCTCTGGTAAGATCTCTGAGGGTTTGAATTAAAGGAGAAATATAGAGGCGTTAAGAGATATCAGATAGCTGTATCCCCTAACACAGTGAATTTACGGTTTTAGAGCTTAGGGTAGTCTTAGGGAAGTGGAATCCAAGAGAGGTTCTATGGCCTCATTAAGATCTCTTCCAATCAGATAAATACCTTCTTTGAATTAATCCAATTCAGCCCAAGATGCCTGATCTTCATTTGGTGCATATAGGCCAACTATGGTAACAACAGGGTTTAGCTATCTTCTCCTTTAGACAAATATCTCCCTGTAGAGTGAGATAATTGAGGAATTAAAGAGAAAGTTAGATTATTTTTGATGGCCACAGAGACTCCCTTTGATTTGGAATGAGGGGTGCAAGAATAGATCCAGTGGACAAAGAGGTGAGTAGATAGGGATGGATTTTTTTTCTTTTTAAACATGTCTCTTAAATGCGCAATGTCAGTGTTTGCCTTTCACAGTGTGTGGAATACGCTGGATCATTTTTGGGGGAGTTTTGACATTCCACAATGTGACTATAAACTCTGTCATGATGGTGCCAGAATCAAGGTAAAAAGTAGTGGTGATGGTACTATGAGTGGTCAGGGGCTAAGTTAAGTGAGAATAGGAGAGTGATTGCACAATGAGACATCCCAGACGGGTGATACTAAGGAGAGATACCTGATCTCAAGAATAAGGAGTTTGTATAGAGGGATCACATCCGTGATCGGTTTTAACTGGCAGCGATTGTTCGATGTGACCAGAGAAATGTCCTGAAAGAGGGTGTTTTGTGCATTTCGATGTGAAAAAACTTTTCCCTCTCTTGTCTTTTTAAGGATTAAAGAGCATATTTATCAGGGTCTCTGCACCACGTCAGTGACATAGAAGCACTGGAATAATCGCAAATGTTAGCTTATTGCTAGCATTTGCGATCATTTAGCCATCTCTGCCACCTTCACAGCAGTGGGGCATGAAGGGTGGCGCGGCCGACCGGGAGTGGGCTGGCGCGGGGCATTACTGTCCCCGCGGCTGCGCACTTGCTCCAGCTGGTGACTTTTCACATCTGATAAGTCGCTGGTTGCTTTTATTTTTATGCCAGGCAGGCCTGGCATAGAATAAGCGCTGTGCAGAACCCTGCCCGATACATCAAGAGGCTGAAGCCTATATACGCAGGCACACAATAAATATCCCCAACAGTCTCTAGGATCAGCATTTAATACCTTATCTCTTTCGAAGGCTCTCCAGGTTTTGAGCAAAGAGTTTGGTGGGATCTTACAACCACTTGTAGTGGTGCTTGGACAGAGAACTCAGGAGTTGCATAATAAACTCAGGTATAGTCAGAGGAAGAATTCTAGAACTCATTTAAATTGTAGGTTGTTTCTTCTACCCCAGTTGTATTGCTCTTCTATATTAGAGAGCATACTACTAAGGTGAGATTGGCAGTTATATAGGGAATTCACTGTCACTTCGCCATATTTAAGGATAGACGATTGTGTTTCCTCCCAATGTGCACTTTGTTGCCAATCTGTCTAACATTGTGCTTAATATCAGTAGACTCAAGAATAACAGGTTTGAAAGCTCTTTCAGAGAGATTTAGATGAGATCTGTTTGGGGGGGGGGGGGCTTTTTCTTCAGGTATTTCTTTATTTTTATCTGAGGTTTCTTCCTAATAGGAATGTTAGTACTGTATTATCTTGTTTTCCACCTTTTGTAAAAATCTACTTGGTATGATGTGCATAAGATTGTTAGGAGTCCTAGGGGTCCTCCCTGACATAGGCAGTGATAGTTCAGCCATTCTACCCTACAGCTAATATCCAAAAAAGAAAGGAAGTAGGGCATTTGGAGATGGTACACAATACTATTAGCACTGTGGAATGTGTGGAATTTTGAATACATCTGTAAAAGTCCAAGTACTAGCGACAGATGGAGGAGGTAGAAGTCATCAGGGGTCTTGAGGTGAGGTTTAACTGGTAGGAAAACCTTGTAGAATGGTAGATGGTTGAAAATATGTATGGCAATTGTTGGAGCTCAACTCCTGCATGTTCAGCCAACTTTGCGATTAGCCACGCCTCCCCATGGGTTCATTTTTTCCATGCTCAGACTGCAGTTATAGTGTAGAGACCTCCATTTCACCCCCTTAAAACAGCAAAGCCATCTTAGACAAAGTCATGGAGCAGTCACTCATAGTATATGATGACTTCCCTAAGTAAGATTCCTTGACCCATCGACCTGCCCCTAACCCAGATATCTATATTTGATAGAACCCAATACCAACTGCTATTGCTTTCTGTAATGTCCAGGTGGAGAAGGAAGGCTCAATGGTATAAGATGCCAGGAGTGATCACTAGGTACTAGTCCAGACATCACTGCTGCTTTGGCTGGTTCCGCCTATACAACCACCTCCTGAGTGACAAAGCCACCTGTCTAAATGCAAAGTGAGGATGTGACACCACCAGCAGCACCAGTTTCACCATCACCAAGCCTGTCTACAACATACTGTTGGCTTTTTTTTTCTGATTTTGAATAAGAGAATTTCCTAATTGCCGGCCTTTGAAATGCTTCCATTCAAGCTGGTGGAGTCTGACATCTTTAACCGGTTAAGGACTGGGCCCTTTCCTGGTTTTTCATTTCCATTTTTCACTCCTTACCTTCACAAATCTATAACGTAAAGAGCTGTGTGATGGCTTGTTTTCTGCGTAACAAATCACATGTCATAGTGATGATATTGAAAATTTCATTCCGTGTACTGGGAAGCGGGGAAAAAATTCCAAAGCAGTGAAAATGGTGAAAAAAAGCATTTGTGCCATTTTCTTGCGGGCTTGGATATTACAGCTGAGCGCCCCAAATGACAAGTCTACTTTATTCTTTGGGTTGGTACGATTACGGGGATACCCAATTTGTATAGGTTTTATAATGTTTTCATACATTTACAAAAATTAAAACCGCCTGTACAAAATTTTTTTTTTTGATTTTGCCATCTTCTGGCGCTAATAACTTTTTTTATACTTTGTTGTACAGAACTGTGGGTGGTGTCATTTTTTTGTGACATTTGATGGGGTTTTCACTGCTATAATTTTTAGGACTGTGCAACCTTTTGATCACTTATTATTAATTTTTTTATATTTTTCAAAATGGCAAAAAAATGCCATTTTTGACTTTGGACGCTATTTTCCACTACGGGGTTAAACGTAGTGAAAAACCATTAATATATTTTAATAGATCTGGCATTTTTGGATGTGTCAATACCTAATGTGTTTATAATTTTCACTGTTTATTTATATTTATGTCAGTTCAAAGGAAAGGGGGGTGATTTGAATTTTTAGTTTTTTTTATTATAATTTTTTTAACTTTTTTTTATTTTTACTATTTTTGAGGCTCCCTAGGGTACTTTAACCCTAGGTTGTTTGATTGATCCTATCATATACTGCCATACTACAGTATGGCAGTATATGGGGATTTTCTCCTCATTCATTACAATGTGCAACCAGCACATTGTAATGAAGGGGTTAAAACGAAATAGCCTTGGGTCTTCGGAAGACCCAAGGCTACCATGGAGACGGATTGCCGCTCCCAAATGACGTCACGGGGAGCGACGATCCTAGGCAAGACGATCCCAGTCCGTGAGCTCTCTCCATGCAGCGGGACCCGACCGCCATGAATACACGGTGGGCGGTCGCTAACTAGTTAAGGATCTTATGGCGGCTGTCCCATGGTGTCTAATTCCCAGCCACCACTACTTTTCTCGGCAGGCCATCCCCACCCTGCACTAACAGGTTCTGGACAAAATAAACTGTTCACTGCACAATGCCATTATTCCCATGTTGCACCTCACAACTGACACATGGACAAATAAACATGGTCAGGGATGTTACATCTCCTTAGCCGCCTACTGTTATAATGCAGTGGAAACTGGGCCTGAAGCAGGAAGAATGCTGCCATTCTGCAGCAGCAGACAATAGTTAAATTTCTGCTTGTGAATGCTTTGGATATTGGGGCAGATTTATCAAGCTGTCGGAAAGTCAGAATATTTCTAGTTGCCCATGGCAACCAATCACAACACCCCTTTAAAATATTCATGAGCACTGGTACAATGAAAGCTGAGCTGTGAAATGGCATGCAAACATTTGATCAAGTTATTACTGCATGCTATTCACTGACAGGACAATCAAGGTATTACTGAATGCTATTCATCCAATGTAAATTCCATTTCTCATTTTTGTTGTTGTTTGCGACTTTTCACTGCGACTTTTGCTGTCATTTTTCAAGTACACTTTGAGCTGTACCTTTTGCATTGCACCTTATGTATCTTTATTTTCCAGATGTTCCATGCAACCTTTCAATTATGTATCACTTATTTTTACAACTTTTTAGGTGCAAATCTGCACCTGGTCCAGGGCAGGTGCTAAGGAAGATTTTTTTTCATGGAGCCTGTTTTAACATGTAAATTGGACTTATTTCATATGCTTTAAATGATTAAAATTTTGCACATTTACCATTTTTTTAAAATTTTATACATTTTTCCTTTTACATTTTTTTAAATTAATGGTTCTACGGGTGAGGTGACACGGCGTTTTGGTTGCATTTTGAAACTCATTACAATAGCTGTGGAGAGGTGATTTGCCTAATTACTGTACTGTTAGCATTTGCATTCACAAAACACTATGTAAATGCAATTTCAACACATGCTATATCATCATGCTAAGTGATATGTTAACATGTGTATTTTGGAAACACAAATGTTAACAGTAATGTGATTAAGCAAATCAACCAATCCTCAGATGTTGTAATGTATTTCAAAACACAATGAAAACGCAACATGTGACCACACCCTTAATATCATGTGTGACCGCAGCCTCATAAGTCGTCACCTCCCTGGCATTTGACTAGAGTGCTTAAAAATGCAGGACATGGCCTCAAATCCAAAATTTACAGTGGGTGGTGTCCACTCCTGCATACAACCCCCTCACATGGCTTGTGTCTATGTGCATTTGTGATATTTGCAACAAAAAGTCTCAAAAAGAAGCCAAATTTTGCACCTGCCAGGATAGGAAAAACTGAACATGTATCACAAGAAAAAAGACATGATCATATATAGGGCGCAAAAAAGAGCTGCCAAATGTCTCAATTATACACCAAAGAAAAAAAAACGGTGATACATATCCCCCATTGAATGTATAAGGGGTAGGATCCCTTCCACAGCACCTAACCATCTACACAAAATACATAAAATGGACTAATTATCCGAACCCTTTTCATTGACAAGACTTCTTTCTTTCTGAAAAGAAAAGACCACTTTCTGAAGCATGTACGTGCAATATTCTCTGACAACACTGTTCTGAAGTACATATGAAAGTGCAATATTCTCTTTGCAAACAAGGTATGATTGATGATGAGGATTTATGATTTTTCTGTGTCTGAATGTTAAACAGAGATAGGACTTCAAGATCTTTCTGGATGATGCAGTAAATGCTAATAATGAATTCTCGTGTTTAATCTGTAAGAATAGCCGTGCACTGGTGCAATTCTTCACTGTGCCCTTATAAGGGCAATCATTTCAGATTTCCACCTGTTCCTAATAATGAGTGTTTTCTATACATCTAAAGTCCTTGGAAAAAGCAATTGCTGCTGTTTTACAAGTCCCTGCCAATCTGATCATCTGATCATCTGAATCATATGACATGCATTAAGCTCCATCTGCTGTGTGTAATGACATCTGGACATGTGACCCAGACCTTATACTGCAGACACACATGTCCAACCCACCTAATCATAGTTATGACTAGAGGACATGCCTGTGGTTGCTAAGGGGCTGGAAACTGCTTGATTGGAGGTGCTGTCATGCCCTGCAGCAAGTGTGTGCAGCAAGAGTGCATGTTCAGGAACGCTGACATTGATATCACTGACAAGGCAATTCACCTCTCCACAGCCAATGTTAACATCCTCACTTTTATTAAAATGAATCTCATACATCTCATGAACTTGCTGTGCATGCACTTTAGTGAGAAGTTAAAGAGTCTAATTAAAGGGGTATTCATGTCTGGGCATTCACATTCAGTTTCACTAATCTTCCATATATAAACATTTCTTCAATTGGATGTTATTTCTCATAAATGTAGCCATATGGTCCCATAGAAACGAGATACCTTCCTCGGTTACGCCCACGTCACACTCTGGCAGTAGTGGCCAGACATGCGCTATAGAGCCCTGCCTGACCTCCTGCTTTCAGCGTTCATTACTACAGGACGGCTCTAGGACATGCAGTAACTCCCGGACATTTCATATACAAAAACTTTTTGTTTCTTTGTGTAATCCCTCCAGCAGAGGTGGTCGTATCCAGGGACACAGTCTTGTTTCTAAGGGACCATATGACTACATTTATGAGAAATTATCTTCACCCAGGAACATTTTTTTTAATAACCTCTAATTGAAGAAATGTTTATATATGGCAGATTTATCAAACTGAATGTGAATGCCCAGACGAGAATACCCCTTTAAGTCAAATTCTGCATTGCTGGATTCAAAATTGAATTCAAAAATTGAAACTTTTAAAAATGTCACATTCACTGGATTCAAAATATAAACTATGCCATATTCAGTGGATGCAAAATTTAAACCTTTAATAGCTTGTCTTGTGCTGGATTCACAATTTACGATTCAATTCTTTATTAAACAATGCATAGCAAAAGAAATGTACAATTACCAGTGGAGAAGATGTAATGCAAATGAAGAAAATTAAAGTAATGATTGCACTAAGGACTGCATTTAGTAGAGAACAGTAAATAACATGGAAAAATGTTTAACATAGGAAACAACTTAATCCCTATGTGTACCAGGACGTACTCATATGCCCCAGTGCTGCAAGTGGTGTATGGAGAGTGCTCACGGGATGAGCTTTCTTTATAAACGGCAGGTGTCAGCTGTTATAATACGGCTACCACTTGTCTGTTATTGCAGCAGTCACTGCTCTCGGCAGTTAACCTGTTAAGTGCTGCTGTGGAACTCGACCACGGCACCTAACTTACCTACCGTTGGGCACCACAATCTTGGATGGCTGATCACCACCCCCCATGACGTCATCGGTGAGTGGTGATCAGTTACCATGGCAACCCTATGTTAGTCTATTGTTTTAGGCAAATTACCCCCTTAACGCTCTGCGCCGTACTCTACGCGTGTCGAGGTATAAGAAGGATGTATTAAAGGGCTCACGCTGAGTCCTCTTCTACGTCTCAGGTGGGGGTTGTTTTTGCATTTTGCACAACAACCCCCACCGCTAATAACCCGGTGGTGCTTGCAACCACTCGCGGCTGTTAAACCCTCTAAACGCGCACGTAGCAAGTTCGCCGGCGGCGCGCGGCGGCGCCGCCATCGATTTTTTTATCGGTCGCACGACCCCCTAACGCCATCTGGGGCGGCGATCGGTTAACCATGGTAGCTACCTCGGGTTCTTCTTTCTTGACACAGGCTACTGGTTTATGCAGGTTTCGTTACATATAGCCAGTGGCTCATTGACTGTATGCCTGCAAAAATGCCGATATATTGGCATACTGTATATTTGCATTATATGTAGGATGCGATCTGACCATTAGGGTTAATGTAGCCTGATGGTCCTAAAAAATAGTGACAAAAAAAAAGTTTAAAAAATAAAAAAATTTGATACAAATATTAAAAGTTCAAATCACCCCCCTTTCCCTAGCGTAAAGAACTCAAGTAAACAAGATAACCTTAGGATGGGCGTAGGTAGCAGGGCTGTGGGTGGGACGAAGGTGATGGGGGGGGGAAGGATTGAGGGGTGGGGGGGGGGTAGCTGAGAAGGGAAGGGAGAGTGGAGTAAGGGGGGGGTGGAAAAGTAAGGAAGGTGCAACTCCAGCCACTTTCCACTAGGGTCCAGAGTTAGCTGGAGGGGGGGAACATCTGCCTCGATCCCAACCCTTGCGCCGTCGTCTAATCAAAATATAAAAACGTTACGGGCGGCGGTTGAACCTCCGAGGCGGGTAAATGCGCCCCAAATGTCCGAAATGCGAGCTGATTTACAACCTCCGTTTTACATAAAAAAAACTGAAATTAAAAATGATCTAAATGTCGCGACAACCCTCAAAATGGTACAATGAAACGTTCGGCCTCATTTTGCAAAAAATAAACCCTCACACATCCCGTGCGCTAAAGTAAAAAAGTTATTAGCGTCGAAGATGGCCAAAAATTTTTTTTTGCTTTTTGAACACATTTCTTAATTTTTGAAAATGTATTAAAACACAATAAACCATATAAATTTGGTATCACCGCTCGAACCACCAAAGAATAAAGTAGGTGTGTTTTTGGAGCGAAGAGGTGAAAGTCTAAAACTGAGCCCACAAGAACTGACGCGTGCGGTTTTTTTTTTTCATTTTTCCACGTTTGGAATTTTTTTCCAGCTTCGTCCATTAACGTGCATGTGAAAATAATAACCATCACACAGGGAAATAAATAAAATTGTGTATCACAAATAGAACCCTCCCACGGTCTTACACATAAAAAGAAAAGTTATGGATTTTTGAAGTTGGAAGTGAGAAATCAGCCGAAAAAACCCTTGCTCTAAGGGTTAAACTTTGTAGAAACTTTAATAGTGGTAGTTGTGCAAAGCACAAAAAAGTTCTTAGAATGTAAAAATAACTTCTAAATTTGATTCAAAGGAAACAATTATACAATTCACTTTAGTGTGTAGTAAGGTATGGAATGGCTTTCTTGATGTCCATTCAAAGCAGCAAACTGCATAGAAATACACTTTTATGATGAACATGGTAAGAAATTGAAAAGAAAGAATTGTAATCACCCCCTCACTCTATAAAAGAAAAAAAAACCCTTAAAATTGCTTTTATGTTTTAGGCACATCAACAACTGTGAATTATATTGGCAGGTTAAATGTCTGACAATAAACATTAAGAAACAAAAGATGTCCAGGATATGGAACGCCAGTTCTTGAAGTTACTAACTAAAAGAATACTTCATGTTAGCTCACACTGTTGACTATGCTGTTATTAAATCTTCCCAATTAGACTAATTCAGATATACTGCAACTATTAAAGAGCAACTCTATATTACCCTGCTAAGTAACTGCAGTGGGAAGTATTTCTATGTGTGCACTCTGTCATATTTAATGTTTTATATTGCCATCCTCTATTTACTGCCTTTGTACTT
This sequence comes from Engystomops pustulosus, assembly GCA_019512145.1. Lineage (NCBI taxonomy): Eukaryota > Metazoa > Chordata > Amphibia > Anura > Leptodactylidae > Engystomops > Engystomops pustulosus. The sequence goes on along the minus strand of CM033646.1, from coordinate 86,741,610 downwards.
CAAAAACAATATTAACACTGTGCTTCCCCATGTGGATACAGAAAATATAAATATAAATCACTGATTTGGGATTGCTGATGTGATAGTTACCTGTTATAACCCCACAGTGATTTATATACATTAATTTGTTATAGAGGCACTATTTTTTACTCTTTCACTATATCCCCAATTATTTTCATAAATGCTATGTAATTGCAAAGTAAGACAGCTTTCACAGAGTGCATTAACATTGTGTTGACATTAGAGATGAGCGAACATACTCGTCCGAGCTTGATGCTCGTTCGAGCATTAGCGTACTCGAAACTGCTCATTGCTCGGACGAGTATTTCGCCAGCTCGAGAAAATGGCATCTCCCGCCGTTTTGCTTTTTGGCGGCCAGAAACAGAGCCAATCACAAGCCAGGAGACTCTGCACTCCACCCAGCATGACGTGGTACCCTTACACGTCGATAGCAGTGGTTGGCTGGCCAGATCAGTACCCTGGAATAGACTAGCCCCTGCCCGCTCTGCCTCGGATCATTCTTGTCTGGATGCCGCTAGGGAAGAGCTTGCTGCTGGTCAGGAAAGCGTTAGGCTGTTCTATTAGAATAGTGTTAGGCAGGATGATTTCTACCAGAACCCAACAGCCTTCTTAGGGCTACAATAACGTTTTATTTACTTTTTTTTGTTTGCTTGTGGCTGGGCTTGCTGGCATTGTAGTCAGCTAGTACCATATTGTGAGGAATTTGAGGAGACTTGCTACCGTTGTGTTTAGCTCTTAGTGCACATATCCACCTAAACCACCGAAGTGGACAGTTTATTAGGGGTTTGATTAGAATTAGGCAGAGTCTGTGATTTAGTTTTTTTTTATACCTTTATTTCTTTTTATAGCTCAAAGTCATATTGCAAAGCAGTGTGCTTTCACTGTAGGCTAGAAATAGCCATGGAGAACCCCACGCTTACTTAGGCCTACATAGCGTTGATTTTTCCTTTCTTTTTTTTTGCTTGTGGCTGGGCTTTGCTGGCATTAGTAGTGTCAGCTAGTACCATATTGTGAGGAATTTGCTAGGGAGACTTGCTACCGTTTGTTTAGCTCTTAGTGACAGCATATCCACCTCAAACACCGAAGTGGACAATTTATTAGGGTTTGATTAGAATTAGGCATGTCTACTGATTATTTTTTTATTACCTTTATTCTTTTATATAGCTCAAAAGTCATCAGGCAACAGCACAAAATCCAGTTGTGTGCTGTCAGTGTAGGTTGAAACTACGCCATAGCAATAGGATAAGCATCGTTTTGTTTAAAAAAAAAACACAAAAAAAAAAAAACACACCAAAAAAAAACATTGAAAAGTTTACGACTTAATTTGAAAATGTTAACCTAGGGCTAGGGTAGAGGACGAGGCGTGGACCGGCGTGCCCACCTGCTGCAGGGTCAAGATGCCGTGGTCCTGTTGGCGGGTGAGACAACCCCCTGCTGATGAGGAGCAGGGGAACCGCAGAGCTACACTCCCTAGGTTCATCATGTCTCAAGTTACTGGACTCGTGGTAGAGCACTGTTGAGGCCAGAACAGTGTGAAGAGTGATGTCTGGTTGCGGACAATCGTCTAGCCATTTGCCACCATCATCTCCAGTCGTCCCCACCCATGCACCTAAAATCACACTCCTCCGCTCCTCCACCTCAGCCTCCTTCCCCCACGCCCCAGTCTGTCCCCCTCCCACAAACATTTGGCATTTGAACCGGCATACTCTGAGGAAACTGTTTTTCTGGACCCCTTCCCATCAAACCATTGTCCGGTTGCTGCTGAGAATTTTTCCCGATGCCCAGGTTTTCCATCGGTCGCAGCTGTGGGTGATGATGACATTTTGACGTAGTGGAAGAAGTGTGTAAAAGGTGTCGGACGATGAGGACACCGTTGTCAACAGTGGGTGAAGTTGTTGTCAGGCAGGAAGTCCGAGGGGGCAGACTGAGGGATCGGATGATGATGAGGTGACAGCCCAAGCTGGGTCGATAGGCCGGGTGAACACAGGCTTCTGAGACGAGACGAGTCCTATAGCAGAACAGGTTGGAAGAGCCAGTGTGGGGGCCAGACGGAAGAGCAGGGCAGAGCTGGTGCAATCAGCCCCAATGTTGCCCTTAGTCAAGCTCCACGTGGCGAGGGCTAGATTTCAAAGTCTGAGGTTCTTTAAAGAAACACCGGATGACCGACGGATGCTGGTGTGCAAACCTTTGCCCAAACCAGGATCAGCAGGGTTCCACCAACTACTAGCTTAACACCACCAGTAATGCGCAGGCATATGAATGCTAAACACCCCACTCAATGGCACAAAGCCCGTTCACCTCCGGCCGGCACTATTGCTGTCCCTCCCAGTTGCCGTCTCCAAGGCCGATGAGAGGTCTACGCTACCACTGCTCCTGTGCGGGTCGCGGGGGGCTGCCCTGTGTCAAATGATCTATTCAGAAAAAAAAAAAAGAATATAAGCATTTCTCAAAAGGAACACAGGGGCGGTCGTAGCGCTCCCTATTCTACCAAGTCCTCCAAGTTGTCAGTCATACGGCACACGCGATCATAAGATCTCCTAATCATGCTGAGCCAGTCGTGAAACCCCACGTCTTATCGCCTAAGCTCCTGCTCTCCCTGTACATTACCCAGGGTCTCAACCTGACGTTTATTCGCCTCGACGTTACTTCAGCTCTAGCCCGCCTTAGCTCCAAACCGCCACGTTCATCCCCTCAAACCAAACGCTCTCTTACTCCTCGCGCGCCAAGACCTTCTCCACGACGTCCGTCCTCATTCGCCAACCTCCACATTCCGACCCTGTCCTTCTACCCGCAACTGCGCGCACGGCTTTCGCTCCCCCCTAACCGCGTTCATCTCTTCCATACCCCTTGGTGGCTTCTAACGCTGAGCGCACAAGGTAAGTATAGCGGGCAACCCCACCCACATGCACAAGCCCTCAACGTTACCGACCATCTCCATTCTGTACCCTTTGCATAGAGATGCAATGCTGCCCTAGTAGGCTAGTGAGAACCGATTTGTCCTTTCTCAAATAATACTCCGCCTATTGTGGCGGCGGCCGCTCCCCTCGGTTTGAGGTTCTCCAGTCCGCCACTCTTTCTCAGATGGTGCCGTCCCACCGCTCCTTGCACAATGCATCCTTGGTCGAGAGAACATCATACATGACCGTGTGCATGGCTACTATATATCGCTGCGACATGGTTATACTTGGTATGATGGCTTTGGGACCGAAGTAATGAGCTCGTTGGTACTTTGCTCATATACTGCCGACGCGAGGATTGCGGGCCTACTCGGTCCAGGTTCCTCAAGGGATCCTACTATGCCTCCTCCTCATCCCACCCCTCAGCCACTCCTCCTCGATATTAACATCCGTGGGCAGTGGCGCCCATCAGTCTGTAGCTCTGGGTCACAGTCAGCAGTGCTCACGCTAAGCGACAGCAGGTCTTCGTGGGGCCCTCAAACTGAGAGGCCTAGGCGATAAAAAGGCACCTGCCCAGACTAGTTACAGGGCATCACGGCGCAACTGATCGGTGGCTGGCACCCTGAACCTGAAGCCAGTGCATGTTGTTGGTGACAACGGCCGTAACCTGGGTTGGGCTCTGCACTCGCAGACTGACACATGTGCCATGCCTGGCCCATGTTTAACATCTGCATAGTTCACAGCGGTTCCTCAAGACATACCCCAATCTGTCTGATTGCTCAAAGGGCGCCGCCTCTGTGCGCATTTCAGTAATTCCCGCACAGATGCATGCCACTCTCAGGACAGCGCAGCGCCGCCTCCAACTGCCCGCTCACTCGACTGGTTGTGCGATGTGCCCACGAGTGGAATTCAACATTAACCATTTATCCAAGTTTACAGCACGCAGAGCGATTGTAGACTGCCCAGATGTCAACTTCCACCAGAACTGGTAGTCAGGTCAGTCAGCTTCCTCAAGTCTACATGATGAGTGGACGTGGATTTCTGATATCTGTCAGTTGCTGATATACTTGAGGAGTCAACACAGATGGTCGTGGCGATGCCGCCATCATCAGCCTCACCATCCCGCTGCTTGGCCTGTTGAAAAACTCTCTGGTCAGCATGAAGTCGTGACTTTGTGCTTGTCACAAGACGGGAAAAAGAGTCCCTTGTGATGCCAAGCACCCTCCTTCTGTTTCTCAGCGCATATCGAGGAGGTTGAGGAGGATGAGAGAAAGGAGGAGAATGTTGGGAGACAGAAGAGGGACATTGTTCTTCCTTTCACTGTTCAGCGTGTATGGGCAGAAGAAAAGGAGTTGGAGGAGTTTGAGGAGGAGGAAATGGCAGTCAGCCGCCAGTGAGGGGAGTGAATTCTTGCGCGTTGGGACTCTGGCGCCTATGGCAGATTTTATGCTAGGCTGCCTTACCCTTGTACCCTCGCGTTTAAAGAATATTATTCAGCCACCGATTACTGGGTATTCACTCTTCCTGGACCCATGGTACAAGCAAAAATCTTTCCACTCTCATCCCTGGAGAGGAAATGGAGTGTGTAGAATGCATGAAATCCACAGCCCTGGTGCACAAGCTGAAACAGTATTTCCCTTCTGACAGCGCTATCGCGCAGAGGGGTACTCTGTTGGGACGTAGCGAGGGAGAGTCGGCGGAGCAGGCAGCTTTTCCAGCACTGGCGGGGTACGCTTTACAAGGCCTTGCCAGTTTTATGTCACCCCCAGCAAGAACACTGTCACCTGCCCCAGTCTCGGCAGGTAAGGGCTGATCTTTACAGAAAGTTGGTGAGGGAGTACGTAGCTGACCATACCATGTGTCCTACTATCACACTGCTCCCTACAACTACTGGGTTCAAAGCTGAAATTTGGCACGAACGTGCTGTATGCCTTGGAGGTTCTTGCCTGCCCTGCCGCTGGTGTTGCAGCGGTGTTTTTCAGTGTCAGTGCAGCTGGTGGCATGCATCACCGATGGCCGCTGACTGCTTCTCAGATCATAAAGCCTGGGATTTCCTCCGGATGTTACATTCTCCACCAGGTGTGAAGAAGCTCAACTGAATAGTATGCACTCCTCCTCCTGTGTCTCTCCTTCTCCTCCCTTTGTACACTGAAAGTATAGGAAACTGGCTATTTTTTTGCCAGGGCCAATCCGGCTCTGCTATAGTACTCTATGTATTTAATTTTTCTGTAGGGCCACCTACCCGTCCTCCTCTGTTTTAAGCAATTTTTGGGATCCACATACAGGCACTCAATCTGTTTAATTTTTCTGGGGACCACCTACCTGCTCCTCTGGTTTTGAATAACTTTTTTGGACTGCCACATACAGGCACTAATCCCCAAATTAAATTGTCTCCTAGCAGCTCTAGCACCAGTACGTCTTTTTAGCTGGCTCCATCACTTTTCTCCATGCTACGCCTCCACATCGTCATCGTCCAAGCTCCTCCAAAGTTGTCATCATAGCTTGCCTCATAACTACCGGCCATTTATTAGGTACAAAATGCAAGTTATCGGGTTGGAACCCCCTGTTGCCTTTCAGAACTGCCTCAATTCATTCTTTCGTGCATAGATTCAACAAGCTTGCTAGGAACGCATTCCTCAGAGATTGTGGGTCCATATTGAAATGATGGCATAACAACAGTTTCCGCAGATTTTGTTGGCTGCCACATCCATGCGCGAATCTCTACGTTCACCACCAACTAGGGCTCTATTGGATTGAGATCTTGTGACTGTGGAGACCCATTTGAGTACAGTGAACTCATTGTATGTCAAAGAACCAGTTCTGAGATGATTCCAGCCTTTTTTTTATGACTGGAGCTTTCGCTGGTGAAAGTGCCCTCAATGTTGGGTACTTGTGGTCATAACGAGAATGGACATGTTCGCAAACAATACTCAGGGTAGGCTTGTGGCGTTGCAACGATGACGTCATTGGTATACCAAGGTGGCCCAAGAGTGCAAGAAAATTATTCCCCAACCATGAACAAGCCCACCACCAGCCTGAACCGTGATAAAGCAGGAAAAAAGGAGATCCTGCTTTCATGTGTGTTGACAACCACAAGTTCTGACGCCTACACCTCCGAACATGTCCGCATCAGAATCGGGTACTCTCAGACCAGGCATGTTTTTCCAAACTCTTCACGTACCAATTTCCATGAGCTTGTGCAAATTGTAGCACCAGTTTCTTGTTCTAGCTGAAAGGAGTGGCACACGGTGTGGTCTTCTGCTGCTGTTAGCCCATGTGCTCAAAGTGCGACGTACGTGGCGTTCAGAGATGCTCTTTCTGATCTACCTTGGTTTGTTACCGGGTTGGCGATTTGAGTCACTGTTGCCGTTCTATCAGCTCGAACCACTGCCCAGTTATCTGCCTCTGACCTCTGGCTCATCAACAAGGCATTTCCGCCCATCAGAACTGGCCAACCACTGGATTGTTTTTTTGTTCGGACCATTCTCTGTAAACCCAGAAATGGCTGGTGCGTGAAAAGTCCCAGTAGATCAGCAGTCTTTATGAAATATTCTCGGACCTTAGCCTTCTGGCACACAACAACCATGTCCACTTTCAAAGGCACTAAAATCACCTTGCTTCCCATACTGATGCTCGGTTTGAAACTGACAGGAGATTGTCTTGACAAGTCCATGCCTAATGCAATGAGTTGCCGCCATGTGATTTGGCTGATTAGAAATTAGAAGTAATACGAGCATTGGACAGTTGTACCTAATAAAGTGGCCGAGTGACTGTACATGTATCCTTATCAAAGCGAACTGTGTCAGGCAGAATTTGGGTTTTTCATGGATTCACATCAAACTTTTACTTTGTCGCCCCCAGAACTCGCTGGAATCAAACAAATATACTGGCAAAACTTTTATCTTCATTTACCGATATATCTTCACACGCTCTTCTGCGCATCTGTGTACATTCCCTCACCGGCCTATCCCAAACGTATAAGAAAGATACTACACTTGACTCTTAACAAAAGGTTCTTAGAATGCGGTTTTGGGGAGTACCATAGAGACAGGGCTTGGATGCGAAAAAGCTCGCCTGGCACGGAAGCGCCAGCCTCCATCTCAAGCATCCAATAACATGAGTTTTTACTCAGCAAATATGACTGCCAGCGCACCTTTAATCTACTAATAGTTCACCTGCCTCCATACATCGTCCCCTTCATCAACGAAGCGTGTGGGGCCAGAACTTGGCTGGTTTCCATGGCTTCCAGCACAAACTGGTTAACTTTGTCGCCACCCTGCTGTTAATCCACAAAATATATGAATTTTATCATTTATGATATTTTATGCGCTTACTTGCGCATCTGTTACATTCCCCTCACCCCCCTGCCACTATCCTAAACTTTAAGACAGCTACTACAATTGATCTTATACAAAAGTTTCTAGAGTGCGTTTGGGGAGTAGCCTAGAGACAGGGGCTTGGATTGGCGAAAGCTCGCCTGCAGCGGAGCGCCAGCTCCATTCAAGATCAACTAACATAGTTTTAACTGCAGCACCTTTAATTCTACTACGTTCACATGCCTCCATACATGGTCCCTTATCAAACGAGCTGTCGGGCAGAATTTTGGTGTTTTGCATGGTTCCACTCAACTTGTTAACTTTGTCGCCACCCTGTGTTAATCCACAAAAATATACGGCAAACTTTTATCATTTACCGATATTTATTCAGGCTTCTTGCGATCTGTTTACATTCCCCTCACCCGCCATATCCTAAACTTATAGAAACGCTACTACCTTGATCTTATACAAAGTTCTTAGAAAGGTGCGTTTGGGGAGTATCCTAAGAAGGGGCTTGGATTGGCGAAAGCTACGCCTGGCAGTGGAGCGCCAGACTCCATCCAAGATCCAATACATAGTTTTAAACTGCACACACCTTTAATCTAACTACTAGTTCACTGCCTCCATACATCGTCCCTTTACAAACGAGCGTGTGTCAGGCAGAATTTCAGGTGTTTCACCAGATACTATGGAACCGGCCCATCTGTTGCCGCCACTATGCTGGAGACCTGAATTGCAATCATAGCAGGCAATATGGAGCCCCATACTGTCGCTCTTATCATGGAACCATTTCCGTAAAAAACATTAAAAATAGAACCCTATGCTATTGTCCATTATTCTAGGTGAAATATTCAAACGACCCGGCCTGCTTTGAAAATTATATATTTTTTCAAAGTAAACGCTTCTGGCCCCCAGGCCCATTTTGGGTGGGGAGGAGCCGAGAGACAGGGGTCTTGGACAGGCGAAAGCTCTGCCTGGCAGTGGACCGCCAGCTCCATCCAAGATGGCAGCCTCAGAGCATCCATGCATGCTTGCCCAGCTGTTTCCTGTCCTTTTCCTCACACGTCCTCCACGCTCCACCATGTCTCTATGCGAAACTCTCTATACCCCAGCGCGGAGCAGAGAGGATATGCAGCACATCATCCCCTATCAAAGAGCTGTGTCAGCAGAATTTTAGGTGTTTCACCAGATAAATAGTGGAACTCGGCCCATTCGCGCCGCATGCTGGAGACTTGAAGTTGCAATCATCATACAGCGCAATATGAATGCCCCATCTGTCGCTCTTATCATGGAAGTCGTCTCCATGGCTGCTCCCATGTCGTCCCCTTATCAAAAGAGCTGTGTCAGGCTCATTTTTTGGGTGTTTCACCAGATACGTTATGGAACTTGGTCACTATGTCACCCACATGCTGTGTTATCGACTAAATATAACCGTCAACCTTTTGTTCACAAGAGGAATCATTTCAGCGCTTCTTGCTCACCTCTTTGTGAAGCCTAGTCCATTTAGGGTATGCGCCATGACCTCTCTAGCCTGCGCTGCTGCCTGCCTCTGCATGCCGTCCCCTATGGTGTCATGGTCAATTAGTGCATGTTTTAGATGCTATCTAGCCTCATTCAGTCACTCTGTCTGGCCATGCTGTTGCCCATATTTTGGCATAATGGTGCATTAAGCAGCCTCAGAACCATCCATGCATGCTGCCCCTGCTGTTTCCTGTCATTTCCGTGGTGTTTCCATCCTTTCTGGGTTCCCAGGTTTTGGCCAAGCTTTCCCTGCAGAGCCTTGGTCCCCCTTGAAAAATCGGGAAAAGTTGTCTCGAATAACGAGTACCCAAGCATTTAGTGCTCCGCTCATCTTTAGTTGGATATCAATGAGACTGCTGGGACTAGGGGCAAATCTGTGTATTTGGGTAAGTAATTGGCTTAGTGATAGAAAACAGAGGGTCGTCATAAATGGCACATTCTCAGATTGGGTTGACGTTACCAGTGGAGTGCCACACGGTTCAGTATTGGGGCTATTTCTTTTTAATATTTTTATTAATGACCTTGAAGTGGGTTTACACAGTCAAGTTTCAATTTTTGCAGATGATACTAAGCTGTGTAAAGTAATAAATACTGAGGTCGATAGTTTGGCATTACAGAGGGATTTGTGGTAGATTGAGGAGTGGGCAGATAAATGGTTGATGAGGTTTACTATAGATAAATGTAAAGTTATTTACTTGGGCCATGGAAACAAAGAGTATAATTATGTTCTAAACAGTCAATTACTTGGTAAAACTGGAGGATGGTAAACTTAATTTTAAAGACCAGAGCCGGGCGGCTGCTGCTAAAGCAAATAAAATTATGGGATGCATTAAGAGAGGAATTGATTCTCATGATAAAGACATAGTTTTGTCCTTTAACAAATCCCTGGTCAGACCACACATGGAATATTGTGTACAGTTTTGGTCACCAGTGTATAAAAAGGACATAGTAGAACTGGAATGGGTACAGAGGAGAGCAACCAAGATCATTAGGGGAATGGGGGAACTAGAATACAATGACAGATTACAAAATTTGTTATTATTCAGTTTAGAAAAAAGACTGAGGGGAGACCTCATTACAATGTACAAATACCTGAATGGGCAGTACAAGTAAATCTCCAAAGATCTTTTTATACCAAGGCCTGTGACCAGGACAAGGGGGCATCCTCTACGCCTAGAGGAGAGGCGATTCAACCATCAACATAGACAAAGGTTCTTTACTATAAGAGCAGTGAGACTATGGAACTCTCTGCCACAGGAGGTTGTTATGGCAGACTCTATGTACATGTTCAAGAGAGGCCTGGATGCCTTTCTGGAGAGAAAAAATATCATGGGTTATGGGGAATAAAACATTTATTTAATTCTTAAGGGTTGGACTTGATGGACTTGCGTCTTTTTTCGGCCTTATATACTATACTATACTATACAAGAGTAAAGAAATCAGCCTTTTTGAGGCTAAATGAGTATATTTGATGGTGAGCTTTCGAGAATACTAGTTCAAGTCCAAATCCCCTATGTCATGTCACAGTCATGGCTATCTATCAGATTTCTGAAGGGGAAGCAGTCCCTATTCATCCAGGATGATCCCCTCATCCCCATTACTGGTAATTCATCCTTTCATCCTTGAATGTCTAAGGTTATCCTGGATATAATCATGGACTTTACATTCCATAACTACCATAACAGACTTTCACACACTGGAGTCTCTTCTGGCTGGTCAGTCTGGCTCCCCTATAGTCAAGTGGGAATACCAACAACTCATTTATTTTTACAAAGTCTCTAAATGGATCAGGGGTTAGCATTAGGTACATTTAGTGACAAGTTAGATGGCCTGATATTGGGGGGTAATTTTTGAACATACTTTATAAATTGGCAGGTTATGAAGGAAATTAAAGAATACAATAAGGATTTTAGGTGTGATAAGGAGGTATCCACTGAACCAGAAAGACCAAAGAGTACTCAGAACATATCTAGAACATATGACAGGATGCTAACCAGTGTCAGAGGGGATGGTGTAGAGACCACTATTTATTATTATGCAACAAATGCCAACATTTTGAAATACCAATGAAGAGTATGTTACTGTGTACCACATATTCTTGTGTGCTGTGCACAGACAGGAGCAACTTAACAGTCAAGGTATCATTGTTGAGAAAGTTTCTCTGGAGCTGAATACTTTACAAACATATGACCTTCAAGATCATTCTGGATGATGCAGTAAATGCTAATAATCCTGTCTGTCCCTTAGAAGCAGCTTTGTGCTTTTTTTATACATGGACCTGGATCCCAAATATTGACTTTCAGGCACAAGGTTAGTGGGTGCCGATCTTTGATAATCGGTATGGACCTAATCTTTACAGTTGCGGTCCAATTATCACTAGCTCAGACACCAAAAAAAACTGGTTTCACCTTATGTTCTCCCTGCTACATCACTTAGCCCAATCTATTTCACCGATTCCCAAAATAAAAGGCCACCTGTCTACTCTCAAAGGGAGGATGTGACGTCGCCAGCACCACTACACAACCAGCAGCATCACCGTCACCAAGCCTGTCCAAATTATCCACACCGCTCTCCTTCCCTCAAATTATGGAAAGAAAACAACAATTTGGCCCATCGCACTCACAACATTACAACTAGGTGGAATTGCACTTCACATATGCTAGAAAGGGTGTGTCAGCAGAAGCATGCAATCGTGGAATTCTGGCTCCAGAAATATTGACCATCACCATAAACTAGGCCTCCATGAGGATGATGAAGATGTAGAGTTGGGTGACACCCAAAGCAGCTCATGGGAATTACTGGAGTGTGGCCGGAAAAGCAGAGGAGGAGGTACCTCCCACCAAGGAAAACTGGTCCTTGTCCCTGGGAAGTCAGGCCCCAAGAGTCACTTTATACTCTAGTGCAGTGATGGCGAACCTTTTGGAGATAGAGTGCCCAAACTTCAACCAAAACCCAATTATATGTCGAAAAGTGCCAACATGACAACTTAGGAAGTAACTCATCGATCCATGATCTTTCACAGGTTTCAATCATATTGGTGTCCTGATTTCACCAATATAATAGAAATTTGATGGAGAAATTTGGATTGTAGCTTTCCCTCCAGCGTCTCCTGAAAAGGAAGAATCCAGGTCTCCAGAGCAGGAGCTCCAAAAATAATCTGTCTCTATCCACACCTTCTCGTTTCTCCTGTAGCCCTGGTAGCCAAGGATGTCGCTTTAAACTGGTGCTGAGCATGGCATGTCCTGGACTGGATTGGACCTTAGGAGGAAGCCTTGAGTCCTGTCTGGCAAACACTGTGTGGGGGTGATAGCCTGGGTGCCCACAGAAAGGGCTCTGAGTGCCACCTCTGGAACCCATGCCATATGTTCGCCACCACTGCTCTAGTGTCTGCACACTGACATCCAAGTTCTCCTGATACTCAACAGAACTGAATACTGAATGGCCATCCTGCTAGATTCAAGCATAGTGTAGCATCCTTCATTACAATACTAGAGCATCAGTCTAAAATGAGGGAGTACAAGCGCATTTTGATGCAGGCACTACTGGAAGATTTCCCATCCCACATTGAGAGCTGAGGGCAACAGGCCATCATCCATCTCTCTAGCCAAAAAAGTAAAAATGTTATGGTACTTGAAAGAAGGCGATGCAAGATGATAGATTTTTATTTGGCAAATTTAGTAAAACATAAGAAAAATATTCAAGTCTTGTATCCCCGTAATCATATTGATCTGTAGAATAAAGATAACATGATAATTAGGCTATGTGGTGAACAACCCCCCCCCCCCCAAAAAAAAGGAAAAAATCCAGTGCTTTTCAACTCCTGCCCTCAAAAAAAGTTCATAAATTTTCAACAACAGGGGATACCAACCCCAAAATGGGAACACTGGATAAAGCATCTCATACTGCAAAAAAAAATGGCCCCAATAACGAAAAAGCTAAAAAAAATTATAACCTACAAAAGGAGCCAATGAGAAAACCAAAATTCTGGCAGCTGCATGTCCCTCCTTTGCCTCGCTGTTTGCCCTTAAAAAAAGTAACGGCCACATGTGGGGAGGTCTCTGTACTCGGGAGAAATTTCATAACAAATTTTATGATGAGTTTCCTCTTTTTATCTTTTAGGAATGTGTAAATTTTAGGGCTAAATGAACGTATAACAGACAAAATTTGACCATTCTAAATGTCACCTCCATTTTGATTCAATTACTATGAAGATCTCAAGGGGTTAACAACCTTCCTAAAAGCTGTTTCTGATAGTTTGAGGTGCAGATTTAAAAATGGGTTGATTATGCAGGGTGGTTTTAATGCTAAACATTTAAAATTTCATTCAAAACAGTACTTATCCCCAAAAAAATGAATTCTGAAAATACAGAAAAACAATATTTGATTTGTAAGCCGCGCAACATCAAAATATATTATCCAGACATTTCAAAAATGATGAAAATGTAAAGTAGACATATGGAAAATGTTAGGCAGCAACTTATTTAGGTGGTTAATATATCTGCCTTAAAATGAAATTATTTCAACTGGCAAATTTTTCAAAAAATGTCTAATTTTTTCTTTTTATTTGTAAATAAATGCAAAACTTATCAGCAAACATTTCCCACTAAAATGAAGTACATGTGGGGAAAAAATTATCTCAGAATCGCTTTGATAAGTAACAGTGTTCAAAAGTTAAAACCATATAAAGCGACGCATGTCAGAATACCAAAAAATGGGGCTGAGCCTTAAAGCTTAACCGTCATTTCAAAACACTTTTGATATGTTGTAGGGCAGGAAATTTTAAGCCCTTTTGCAATTGGATTAGTTACCCAAATCTTGCTCCTTCCTCTTGTATTCTGCAGACTTCCCCATGATCATGTCAGTGATCTCTCATATAGCTGTTGCTAGGAACATTCCATCTTCACTGAGGAGCAGACTATAGAGCTAGAGACACGCCCCCATCCCCCTGTTCACCTCACAGCTCAGTGCTCTAGAAGTCATGTGCTGACAGGAACACTAACTAATGTAATAACCAAATACCTGAACTCTCATCTCTCCCTCAGCTTTCCCTACACTTGTTTATAAAAAATAATTCACACAGACACAAGATGAAGAGCAATCACAATCCCCCTCCACCATCACCCCACACTCCACAGCAGGAAATGGCATGAGAGACTCTCCATGTCTTCAAGCTGTCCCCTCATGTGCTGTGCTGAATTTTACTTAGATAGATACATAGATATGATATACACAGATAGGTAGATAGATAGGAGATGGATAGAAGATAGATAGGAAATGGATGATAGGCAGATAGATAAAATATAGATAAATAGATAGATAGATATGAAATCGAGATAGATATGGTGTCATTGGTCAGCAGCCTGTGCTTGTGATGAGGTGACAGGAGCAGGTCCCGCCCCTTCATCTTACTGATTGTATTTTTCTTTTGAGAGCTGGAATCAATGGTTGCTATGGGCCAAAAAAGGTACTAAATGAGGACATTGAGGCAAAATTCTTTGAGGAATGATTCCTGGAGCAGAATTATGTTTTTTAGTTTTTTTTGCTCAGAATGACGGTTACACTTTAAGATATAAAATGGCTGCATCCTCAAGGGGTTAAGGACTAGTTAAGGACTAGTTGTCTCAACTTTGTTACTGCTATTGTTGTTTACAATTTTTTTGCATCACTTCTCTGTTAAGTGTGTATAAATCAGTGTCACTTCAGTGATCCTGTCATACCATGCCTGGTGAAGAGACCTAAGCTATCCAGACAGCTTGCTTGTAACATCTTATATTTCAGTTAGCCATTAAAAGGTATCACAATCTAAAGGTTACTTTATTTGACAAATCAAAAGCAATAGGAATTTGATTAAAAAAAGCCATGATGTTTGCGAATGATATTTATAGAAAAAGAATTATAATCAGTGAAAGGGTTTGTTTGGGACACAGATTTTTTGTATGGGCCTCAAGGGGTGTAAAATAACAGCAAAGTTATTTCTTCTCCTTTGCTTTTAAACGAAAACATCTTGTGCAGTTGCAAATGACTATCTCCCTGAGAGAAATAAGTAACCACATTGGAATAGAAAACATTAATGCTCAATAAGATACATTATGCCATTGGGAATAAACAAAAGCTCATTAGTTGAGCATTTTCACATTTCAGAACATTTTGTCATAAAACTTCCTTTCTGAAGAAATACACTCCCATATCTAGTTTAGCCTTTGGCTATCATTGATCCATAGGGTCTATCTAAAGGGTTGAAATTTTGGAGGCTAGACCCAGAACACAAAGAATGATTGACTACTTCAGGGATTTCTTAGATTTTATAATTATCTGGAAATACAACATTTAGAAAGTTAAAAATGTTAAAAATTAAAAGTTAAAAATGACTTTAAAACTGTAACTTTTAAACTGCAGCATGGAATGACAAGCTGCAACTTTTCCCTGCAAAAAGGAATGCTTATACTTTTGCGGAATCATGGATCCTTAAAATGCTCCTTTGCTATTATAAAAATAAATAATCATAATAATCGGGCCCGGAGGGTGCCAAGTACAGGCAGTCCCCGGGTTACATACAAGATAGGGTCCGGAGGTTTGTTCTTAAGTTGAATTTGTATGTAAGTCGAAACTGTATATTTTATAATTGAAGTTCTAGACAAATATTTTTCTTTTGTCCCAGTGACAATTAGAGTTTCAAAATTTTTGCTGTAATTGGACCAAGGATTATCAATAATTCTTCATTACAGACACTTTACAGCTGATCATTGCAATCTGGGACTATAGTAACATCCTGAGAGCTTCACCAGAGGTCACAGTGGGCAGAGGGGACTGTCTGTAACTATGGGTTGTCTGTAAGTCGGGTGCCCTTAAGTAGGGAACCGCCTGTATATGGTTCCTTGTCATTCACATATTTCTGATTTACAATTTGGGACTTTCTATATCGATCTGAACTGATGGATTTTGTAAGGATCTGAAATTTATTTGGTTTATAAGAATCTGAGAACATCAATACGGTTTAAAGATCCAGGGCTCAGAAGCATAACATTACTACTGATGTGTAAATTGTTAAATACTACTCATGTGTTCTTTATAGTACTTGTACTTTGTGAAGAGGCACCATAAGACCTGTCCATGAACTATTGCAATATCTGAACTTCCTAATATTTTGGTTACAGATGCCAACAATGTGCCTTTCCTTTGTATTTCAGAAGTGCATCGTATATGCACATGGTTAAAGACACTGGTCAATTACAGATTGCTTGACCCTACAGTTGTCTTGTAAACTACATTATCAAACACTGAACAAAACTCATCAAAAATGTTGAAATCTGCATCAGCTGTTTAGATGTGAATTATATATAGGAAAATATTAGATTAAATTATTATATTAGAGTACAAAGACAATCTAAATCTAAAGGCAATCGTATACTGTAACAGTGTGCAAATTCTGAATGGCCAGTACAGAGATCTTTCTAATGATATCTTCCCCAGACCTATTATAATGACAAGTTAGCATTCTCTATTCCTAGGGGACAGACCGTTTCATCACAGTCATAGACAGGATTTCTTTAATGTAATGGACTGTGGAACACACTACCACAGTAAGTTGGTACATACTGTATGCTTGATACATAGTAGAAGTTTAATAGGGCCTGTGTGTCTTTCTTAAAGGCATGAAAAATATGACAATTTGATTCTTGTGAAGGAACATTTATCCATTCATTCTGGCTTCTAGAAGGAATAATTTCCTTACTATAAACCCATTTGTATCTGCCTTTAAATGGTTTTATTATAGCCTTCTTTTTGATGAAAACTAGTAGCTGCAGAGTACAGTTGTGAAGAACTATATCATTTACAGTCTAGCATCTACTATGAAAATTGCTATTATTTTATTCAGTTTTAACTGTTTCTTTCGCTTTTTAGTATGTTATATAACGCATTGTTTATATTGTTTTAAGTTTTATTAGTCAGATGTCTGCTTTCTGTGATGCTTAGGACTAAGAGTTAGGGATATGGAATAGAAGGAAAGATCAAAGAGCATAATGAGTACATTTTAGCAGAATTAATTGTTTTAAAGGGATATTAATACAGCTGCTAAATATATCATAGTATCATAGTTTATATGGTTGAAAAAAGACACATGTCCATCAAGTTCAACCAAGGAAGGGAAGGGATTGGATTGGATGAGGAAGAGATTTATGGGAAAAATTCTATATAACATGTTATCAATGTTATTTAGGTATAAAAAGGCATCTAGACCCTTCTTGAAGCTCTCAATTTTAGCATTGCCATATGGTACCACTTGATGGCTATTAAAGGTCAACAACACAAAAGAAAGGGATTAGTTATATAGCAGGAGCCCCTCTTGAGGATCGAATATTGAGTAAGGCAAACCACAGCTTTTCACAGGACACAGTGCTGTTTCGAAAAAAAACGTACAATTTAAAAAGCAAATTGTGTTGCAATATCAGCACTCACATACACCGGGAAGAAGAAGGTGAACTCCAGCGGACCTCAGCGGGGGAAGCGATACATGCAGGAAATTGGATGCACCATCTTAGTGACTCGCGGCAGACCCGAATCCTCGTCGGACATTCCGGATTGGCGGCGTCAACGGGACAGGTAAGTAAATTTGCCCCACTGTCTGTCAATCCAACAACAATAGAAGAAAGAGAAGGAGCATTTCCCTGTGCATGTGCTAGACAGGAAGAGTTGCCAACAGAAATCACTTTACTTGGATGATGCATTCACGTGATCCTCCTGCAGATGCTGGCTCAAGGACTGGTTCACCACCAAATATGCATGCAGCTACTGTTTATATTTCTGGAATAGAAAAATCACATTTGTAGGTGAATTACGTTAAGTTCCAGCCTAAATTATGTACTTTAAGTACGTGCCTTAATTATGTTTTCAGTTTTAAAATTTTGGTATAAGGCTTTAAGAAAATAGAAAACAACCACAGCAAACGCCATACAATAATAACTACTCAAGGGAAAAATACATGCAACATTCTCCATGTTTAAAGCAACATTGAACTGATCATAATGCAGAAAGCACATCAGAGTCTTAAACACCCAAAATATTCATGCATTTGCAAAAGCACCCAAGCAACATCCACACATAGAAATGTCTTTCATTTTAATTATTTCTTATTAAAATAAACATATCTGAGAGGTCATGGCACAGAGCACTGCACAGAAAGACCCAAGGGAACTTTTCAGAATTGAAACTACAACTCACAAACAATATCTAAGACTTCATTCAAGCAGACATGGCTTATTATTAGATAGATATATATATAAAATATATATATATATATATAAGATATATCTCTATATGTATAGATATACAATATATACACTATCTAGTTACTCCCATTAAGGCATTTTTACATTGTAGGCAAAATTACAATATTTTTCTTTGTTGCTGCTTTCTTTATCCATCTATGTCTTTATTATAGGTATCCATTTACTGAAGGGATTAAAAAACTTAGCTTGCAACGATCCTGATTTGCATTTAATATGCAGTAAATTGATGTAACACAAACATGTACACAGTAATGTCAAAAGGTCTTGTTTTTCCATCCTCACTTGCAAATTTGTGATATGAAGGGTCATAATGGTGATACTGTCAATTCTAATCTCTATTATGAGCCAGCATAAATAAATTCCAAATATGCAAATTGGATGCCAATGTAATAGACATAGTACTGTTTATAAGATGTAAAATATTGTATTAAAGAAAATGAGAATGCCTAGAAAGAAATTGAGAATTGTAGAAAGTCATTAACCCCTTACCATCACACCTGTTAACACATTCCAGCTGTCACATTCCTGTATACTCCTGACCAATATAAATGTAAATAAATTCAATAAAATATTAAACAGTAAAGAAATTTGGAAAAAGAAAACATCCTCCACAAATCTCCAAATCAACACAGACCATTTAATACATTCTGTTTGACACTGATATTGTTTGTGTTAGCACAAAGTGCTAGTGCATTAATATGTTTATGTCAACTTCTCCATCACATCAAATATAAAATAATTAGCCCCACCCATTAATTTTAGTGGGATCCAGCCAGCCCCTACCTTATATGCCTTTGAAATAAAAAATATATATATATTATACTGAAAGACTGTACAGAAAGAAGATGTAAGTAAAGCTAATACATCGATTTAATAAATCGATTTAATATTTAAATAGCAATGTCGTAGGTTTTACAAAGTACAAATATAAGGCATTGCTTTGAACAGGGGGATTAAAGGATTAATTTAAGATGTAAATATTATTCACTGAAATCGCTTATGACAAAGCAAGTTAAAATATGAAAAAACAACGTTATTTCCTTGTTTTGGCAATATTTCCGCAAAAATATCTTGCAACATTAACCAATGTTCTTTTAACTTTTAGTAATTGGAAGGCCCCATGTATCTCTAAAAAAAACAACAAAAATGTTTAATTTTATGTTTAGGTTATGAAACATAACAAATATTGAAATTTTGATTAAGCCACAAAGGCCCAAAACACCACTGTTATCAAATGTATTGTTTTCATCATTGTGTAACTATACATTTTTTACTGTCATGCTAGCTAAATAGGGTCATGTTTTTACAGGAAAAAATTTAGTTTTTGATTTCCAATTTAACACAAGGAAAATTCACCTAAGGCTACATTCACACACATGAATGGGGGGCGTATATACGGCCGACATACGTCCCCCATACACTTCTATGGGCTCACGGCATTGTAAGGGAGCGGTGCGGTGCAGCACACATGCAGCACCGTCCGCTCCGCAGCCCGTAGAAAGATATCCCTGTGCTGTATATGCCTATGGAGAGGGGCTATGGTACGGCGGGCATACATCATGTGAATGTAGACAAATTAGGCTTAGAAAGTAGACAAAAAAGGAACTAGACTGACATGAAACTAGACTGACATGAAAGCTAGAAAAAGGCTGTGTATGGAAAAGAAAAAATGTCTAATTGTTTTCAGTTGAATTAGTATTTCATTTTGTTAGTATTTGGCTAGGCCTAGATAAGACAATAGTTTGTCAATCCTTACTGGATGTCACATTCAAAATACCAAACTGGTCCAATGCTGGTGTCTGCATTGATGGATAACAATATGATGTGGTTGATCAAGTACATATATGTTAGGTTTAATATACCTCAGTATGATTTTTTTTACGTATATAAGGATGAAATTCTTTTTATCTACCCTCAGAGTGTTCCTTAATAGGAGCCAAGGGAAATCTGCAGGTTTTAATAAGTTTATAAAACCCAATGATAAAAATAGAGGTGGTATTTCCATTGCCTATGAGGATTGGTTGGGATTAGAGATGACCGAGCACTTAAATGCTCGGGTGCTCGTTATTTGAGATGAACTTTTCCCGATGCTCGAGTGCTCGTCTCGAATAACGAGCCCCATTGAAGTCAATGGGAGACTCCAGCAAGGGGACCAAGGGTCTGCACAGGGAAGCTTGGCCAAACACCTGGAAACCTCAGAAAATGATGTAAACACCACGGAAATGGACAGGAAACAGCAGGGGCAGCATACATGGATGCCTCTGAGGCTGCTTAATTGCACCATTATACCAAAATTATGGGCAACAGCATGGCCATGACAGAGTGACCGAATGAGGCTAGATAGCATCTAAAACATCCAATAATTGACCCTGACACTATAGGGGATGGCATGCAGAGGCAGCGGCAGCAGCGGCAGGCTAGAGAGTGTCATGGCGACATACCCTAAATGGACTCAGGCTTCAAACCAATGGGTGGCAGAGAGGGACCAAAGGAGGTGAGCAAGAAGCGCTGAAATGATTTCCTATGTCAAAAAAAGGTTGACGGTATATTTTAGTCGATAATAAGTTCCATACCATATCTGGTGAAACACCCGAAAAATGAGCCTGACACAGCTCGTTTGATAAGGGGACGACGTGTGGAGGCAGCCATGGAGACGACTTCCATGATTCAGAGTGACAGTATGGGGCATTCATATTGCTTCTATGATTGAAACTTCAGGTCTCCAGCATGGCGGCGACAGATGGGTCGAGTTCCATTATGTATCTGGTGAAACACCTGAAAATTCTGCCTGACACAGCTCGTTTGATAAGGGGATGATGTGCTGTATATCCTCTCGTGCTCCAGCGTCTGTATGTGGCAGTCCAAAAAAGTTTTCAAACCAGAGGAGCAGGTAGGTGTCCCTCCAGAAAAATTAAGTAGATTGAGTGCCTGTATGTGGCACTCCCAAAAAATTTTTAAAACAGAGGCCCGGGTAGGTGGCCCTCCAGAAAAATTAAATACATAGAGTACTATAGCTAGAGCCAGTTGGGCCTGGCAAAAAAAAGCCAGTTTCCTCTGCTTTAGTGTACAAAGAGGAGGTAAAGGAGGAAAATGAGGAGGAGGAGTACATAAATTATTCAGGTTGAGCTTCCTTCACCTGGTGGAGAATGGAAATCCTGAGAAATCCAGGCTTTATTTATCTTGAAAAGCGTCATCCTGTCAGCGCTGTCAGTCGGTGATGATGCCACCAGCTGCACTGAAAATCCGCTCGGACAACAAGCTAGCGGCAGGGCAGGCAAGAACTTCCAAGGCGTACAGTGCCAGTGCGTGCCACATGTCCAGCTTGGAAACCCAGTAGTTGTAGGGAGCTGTTATCTTTTAGGACGATGGTATGGTCAGCTACGTACTCCCTTACCATCTTTCTGTAAAGATCAGCCCTACTCTACCGAGACTGGGGACAGGTGACAGTGTCTTGCTGGAGTGACATAAACTGAGTATTGTTGCTGACCATGTCCATCCCTTTATGACCACAATGTATCCAACATCTGATGGCTACTTTCAGCAGCATAATGCGCCATGTCATAAAGTTGGAATCATCTCAGACTGGTTTCTTGAACATGACAATGAGTTCACTGTACTCAAATGGCCTCCACAGTCACCAGATCTCAATCCAATACAGCATCTTTGGGATGTGGTGGAACGGGAGATTCGCATCATGGATGTGCAGCCGACAAATCTGCGGCAACTGTGTGATGCCATCATGTCAATATGGACCAAAATCTCTGAGGAATGCTTCTAGCACCTTGTTGAATCTATGCCACGAAGAATTGAGGCAGTTCTGAAGGCAAAAGGGGGTCCAACCCGTTGCTAGCATGGTATACCTAATAAAGTGGCCGGTGAGTGTGTATATATAACGCTATTGTAGGCCTAAGAAAGTCGGTTGGGTTCTTGTTTGCCTAGTTTCTAACAGCACACAACAACTGGATTTTAAGTCACTTTAAGTTTTGAAAAAAAAAATTGTCAGACTGTGTCTAATTCAATCAAACCCCTAATAAATTGTCCCACTTTAGATGTGTTTGTCACTAACAGCTAAATATACCATTCCCAAGTCTCTCTGCAAATTCGTCACAATATGGTAATAGCTGCACTACTAGTGCCAGCAAGGCCAGCCACAAGCAAACAAAAAAACATAAAATATAACGCTATTCTAGCCCTAACAAGGGCTGTTGGGTTCTTGTAGACTCTCTCCTGCCTAACAGTAAGCTAATATAACACCCTAACTCTATCCCTGCAGCAGCAGCAACACTCTCTCTAATGGCATCCAGACAGAGAATGATCCGAGCAGCGCGGGCAGGGGCTAGTTTATTCCAGGGTCACCTGATCAGGCCAGCCAACCACTGCTATCGACATGTAAGTGTACCACATGATGCTGGGTGTACTGCAGAGTCTCCTGGCTTGTGATTGGCTCTGTTTCTGGCCATTTTCTTGAGCGGGTGAAATACTCGTCTGAGCATCGAACAGTTGCGAGCACGCTAATGCTCGAACGAGCATGCTCACTCATCTCTAATCTATATGATATATCTATTTTAACAAGCCAAAATTTCCTCTAATATCTAATCATCCTGGCACAAAGTTACTGACTGGAATTTTGTTTATGTTTTATGTTTTTTCACATGCTTTTGGAAGATTCTTAAAAAAATACTTATTCATCTCTAGGGTTTACAGAGAATGGTCCGAAAAAGAAAAAACATCCAGTGAGCGGCAGTTCTGTGGGCGGAAATGCCTTGTTGATGCCAGAGGTCAGAGGAGAATGGGCAGACTGGTTCGAGCTGATAGAAAGGCAACAGTGACTCAAATCGCCACCCGTTACAACCAAGGTAGGCAGAAGAGCATCTCTGAACGCACAGTACGTCGAACTTTGAGGCAGATGGGCTACAGCAGCAGAAGACCACACCGGGTGCCACTCCTTTCAGCTAAGAACAGGAAACTGAGGCTACAATTTGCACAAGCTCATCGAAATTGGACAGTAGAAGATTGGAAAAACGTTGCCTGGTCTGATGATTCTCGATTTCTGCTGCGACATTCGGATGGTAGGGTCAGAATTTGGCGTCAACAACATGAAAGCATGGATCCATCCTGCCTTCTATCAACGGTTCAGGCTAGTGGTGGTGGTTTCATGGTGTGGGGAATATTTTCTTGGCACTCTTTGGGCCCCTTGGTACCAATTGAGCATCGTTGCAACGCCACAGCCTACCTGAGTATTGTTGCTGACCATGTCCATCCCTTTATGACCACAATGTATCCAACATCTGATGGCTACTTTCAGCAGCATAATGCGCCATGTCATAAAGTTGGAATCATCTCAGACTGGTTTCTTGAACATGACAATGAGTTCACTGTACTCAAATGGCCTCCACAGTCACCAGATCTCAATCCAATAGAGCATCTTTGGGATGTGGTGGAACGGGAGATTCGCATCATGGATGTGCAGCCGACAAATCTGCGGCAACTGTGTGATGCCATCATGTCAATATGGACCAAAATCTCTGAGGAATGCTTCCAGCACCTTGTTGAATCTATGCCACGAAGAATTGAGGCAGTTCTGAAGGCAAAAGGGGGTCCAACCCGTTACTAGCATGGTATACCTAATAAAGTGGCCGGTGAGTGTGTATATATAACGCTATTGTAGGCCTAAGAAAGTCGGTTGGGTTCTTGTTTGCCTAGTTTCTAACAGCACACAACAACTGGATTTTAAGTCACTTTAAGTTTTGAAAAAAAAAATTGTCAGACTGTGTCTAATTCAATCAAACCCCTAATAAATTGTCCCACTTTAGATGTGTGTGTCACTAACAGCTAAATATACCATTCCCAAGTCTCTCTGCAAATTCGTCACAATATGGTAATAGCTGCACTACTAGTGCCAGCAAGGGCAGCCACAAGCAAACAACAAAAAAAAAAAATATAACGCTATTCTAGCCCTAACAAGGGCTGTTGGGTTCTTGTAGACTCTCTCCTGCCTAACAGTAAGCTAATATAACACCCTAACTTTATCCCTGTAGCAGCAGCAACTCTCTCTCTAACGGCATCCAGACAGAGAATGATCCGAGCAGCGCGGGCAGGGGCTAGTTTATTCCATGGTCACCTGATCAGGCCAGCCAACCACTGCTATCGACGTGTAAGGGTACCACGTCATGCTGGGTGGAGTGCAGAGTCTCCTGGCTTGTGATTGGCTCTGTTTCTGGCCGGCAAAAATCAAAACGGTGGGGGATGCCATTTTCTCGAGCTGGCGAAATACTCGTCCGAGCAACGAGCAGTTTCGAGTATGCTAATGCTCGAACGAGCATCGAGCTCGGACGAGTGTGTTCGCTCATCTCTAGTTGGGATGCAGCACAAATGGGAAATTGAGTTCCATAGCACGTTGGGAAAGAGAATTGGGCTTCTTCTTTCCTTTGTCTGAATGGTTAAATGCAATACAAAATGCGAATGATAATTTGAACTGTAAGAATCATGTAGAAACATTATTTAAATTGCATAGAAGATGGTAGGTGGCCCCTAGCAGAAGTATGTATCAGACGTACTCATGTCTGTGTTGGTGAAAATGAAACCAAGCTGCAAATCTTTCCCATATATGGTTGAACTGCCCAAGGATAATAGAGTTCTGGAGAAAAGTTTTGCAATTGATCAAGGGTATATGGGACTGGGTGATCCCACTAACTCCAGCACAACTACTATTAAATCTATGCCCCAGCTGTGTAATGAAAGAACATAATGGGGCACTTTTACATACCCGGTCCTGTCCTGTCGAGATCCCCGAGGTGCATTGTCCGACAAGATTCACTGCGCCCGATATCTCGCATGTGTCGCTTCCCTGCTGAGGTCCGTCGGAGTTCACCTTCTTCCTGGTGTATGTGAGTGCATGTCTTGCGACACAATTTCCAATCCCATGCTCAGTCCGAAACAGTCAGGTTGTCCGATGGCCACGCCCCACCCCCGATTTGTACCGTGGGTCCAGTCGAGTGAATACCCAGTAATCGGTGCTGGAAAAAATTCTTTGAACGCGAGGGTCACGGGATAGGCAGACTAGCATGAAATCTGCCATATGCGCCAGAATCCCAATGCGCAAGAATTCACTCCCCTCACTGGCCTCACTCTCCATTTCCTCCTCCAACTCCTCTTCTACTGCCCATACACGCTGAACAGTTAAGGACTGAGCAATAGTCCCCTCTTCTGTCTCGCCAACATTCTCCTCCTCTTCCTCCTCTGATACGCGCTGAGAAACAGACCGGAGGGGGCTCTGGCTATCAACAAAGGAATCTTTTTCCCCTTCTTGTGACGAGCGCAAAGCTTTCGACTTCATGCTGACCAGAGAGTTTTTCAACAGGCCAAGCAGTGGGATGTTGAGGCTGATGATAGCGGCATTGCCACTGACCTTCTGTGTTGACTCCTCAAAGTTACTCAGCACCTGACAGATGTCAGACATCCACGTCCACTCCTTATTGTAGACTTGAGGAAGTTGACTGACCTGACTAGCAGTTCTGGTGAAAGATGACATCTGGCAGTCTACAATCACGCTGCGCTGCTGGTAAACTCTGGATAACATGGTTAATGTGGAATTCCACCTCGTGGGCAAGTCGCACAACAGTCAGTGAGCGAGCAGTTGGAGGTGGAGCTGCGCTGCCCTGAGAGTGACTTTCTGAAATGCGCACAGATGCGGCGCACCTTCGTGAGCAAATCAGACAGATTGGGGTATGTCTTGAGGAAACGATGAACTATAAGATTTAACACATGGGCCATGTCACGCACAACAATGCCTGGCTTCAAGTTCAGCGGTACCAGCCACAGATCGGTCTGAACCGTGATGCCCTGTAATAGCTCTTGAGCGGTGTGCCGTTTATCGCCTAGGCTCAGCAGTTTGAGCACTGCCTGCTGTCGCTTAGCGACGGCACTGCTGTTGTGCCTAGAGCTACCGACTGATGGCGCCATGCCCACGGATGGTAATTCGGAGGTGGAGGAGGGGTGGGTGGAGGAGGAGGCATAGTAGGCCTGAGACCTGGACCGAGGTAGGCCCCGCAATCCTCGTCGTCAGAAGTATATGACCAGCCCCAGGGTCAAACTCGGTCCCAGCCTCCACCAATTTAGCTCAATGTGCCGTCAGCGATATATAGTGGCTCTGCCCGGCAGCACTCGTCCACGCGTCCATGGTTAGGTGGACCTTGTCAGAAACGGCGTTGGTCAGGGCATGGATGATGTCTGAACCGTGCTGGTGCAGGGCTGGGACGGCACACCGCCATGAGGTTGCGAAAGACCTTGGTTTCTACCGGCCTACAGGGCAGCATCTCTAGGCTCAGTAATTTGGAGATGTGGACTTTGAGGGCTTGGGCGTGTGGGTGGAACTGTATTTCCTCTTGCGCTCCAGTGGCTTGGGTATAGACAGCTGAACACTGCGTATGGAGACATTGGTGGACGCTGTGGAGGATCATGGCGGCGAAGATGTGGTTTTTGAGTGGGAGGTGTTTGTGCTGGGGTCCTGGGCCAGGGGGCTGACTAGCAGAGGCAGCTAATGACACAGGGGAAGGAGCAGTGGTGTGCCCGGCTGGAGGTGAACGGCATTGGTTCCATTGAGTGAGGTGTTTAGCATTCATATGCCTGTGCATACTGGTGGTGGTTAAGCTAGTTGTGGTGGAACCCCTGCTAATGTTGGTGTGGCACAGGTTGCACACCACAGTCCGTCGGTCATCCGCTGTTTGAAAGAACCTCCAGACTTCAGAAAATCTAGCCCTCACCACGGGAGTTTCACTACGTGAAACATTTGGCGCTGATTTGCCAGCTCTGGCACCGCCTCTCCGTCTGGCCCCACCACTGCCTCTTACAACCTGTTCTCATATAGGACTTGCCTCCAAAGCACTGTCTTCACCCGGCCTATCAACCCAGCTTGGGTCTGTCACCTCATCATCCTCCAATCCCTCAGTCTGCTCCCCCCTCGGACTTCCTGCCCTGACAACAACTTTACCTCTGTCTGACAACCATGTCTCCTCATCGTCGACACCTCTTTACACACTTCTTCCACTACATCAACAATGTCATCATCACCCATAGACTGCGACCATTGGAAAACCTGGGCATCGGGAAAGAGCTCAGCAGCAACCTGACAAGGGGTTTGTGACTCTGGGAAGGGTCCAGAAAACAGTTCCTCAGAGTATGCCGGCTCAAATGGCTAGTATATTGAAGGGTCACCTGATCAGGCCAGCCAACCACTGCTATCGACATGTAAGTGTACCACATGATGCTGGGTGTACTGCAGAGTCTCCTGGCTTGTGATTGGCTCTGTTTCTGGCCACCAAAAATCAAAACACCGCGAGATGCCATTTTCTTGAGCGGGTGAAATACTCGTCTGAGCACCGAACAGTTGCGAGCACGCTAATGCTCGAACGAGCATGCTCACTCATCTCTATTCTATATGATATATCTATTTTAACAAGCCAAAATTTCCTCTAATATCTAATCATCCTGGCACAAAGTTACTGACTGGAATTTTGTTTATGTTCTATGTTTTTTCACATGCTTTTGGAAGATTCTTAAAAAAATACTTATTTTTGAGGTGTTCATGAATAATGGACATTATACTGATTATACCGCATTTGGTGGTGTGTTGTGAAGATGTGGCCTAGTCATCCAGAAGAAGAGGCTTATTTATTAACGTTTCCAAAGACAAGCTTTTTACAATTTTAGCATATGTAAACTGATATTGCAACAGCAAATGAAAGTAAATAAATCACTACTGTAGCATTAAACAACATTTTATTAGAAATGACTAAATCATTTTAGTCATCATTTAAATATCCTGTACCGTCAAATTAATCATTAAGTGTAGCATTAAAAATGTGTAGCATATAAAATCTTGTAATAGCATTACACATCAATTTGCTATCCAAATTTAACTCTTAAGAAACACAGCAGCAAATGTAAAAACCCTGTAATTCAATTATGAATCTCTGCCATAAATAGTAAATGTGATTAGGTGTAAATATAATCTATGCCTGCAGTTATAAACATAAAATATAGCTCATGATCACCTTTCAGTGAATACCTGGCTATTATTGACGGGACAGCGCAAAACCGCCAATACACTCTTCTCTCAGACACTCCAAATTATTTGAGTATGCAAGCACGTTTTGGTAAGAAAAGACAGAAAAGACTCAGATTCCGTTTAGTCTTAGCTCATACTCTTAACTTGCCATGCAGAAAAGAGAACTGAACTTTATTTCCTGATACACAACTTTTTATATTCATACAAAGAGGCGTGGTTACATACATTACAAAATAGAAATAGAGATGCAATTATTTATGTCCAAAATATTGTAATTACTGCCTGTAGATAAGGACATTTAAAATCAATTTTTATTTATTAAATTTGATAAAACATTAAGGGATACATGAGCTTACTGGACGATGGCTAAGCTCAGATACAGGCTGGGCTTATTACTCCGGGATACAGAGAAATACTGGTTCAGGGTAGTGGCATGTAATTAGCCAACTAAATCTGTGTCCCTCTGTTTTGTTTCTCTTAATCTTGTTAGTATCCTGAAGCTTATACACCCACAAGTTTGTACACGTATGCTCCAATCTCTTGGTCAAGATGGTCGTACAGACCAAAGGATCGAGCCTTTAGTGTAGCCACTTAGTCAGATTAACACCTGATGCGTTTCCCCGCTGGAGTTGCTTGCAGCAGTTCATCAGAGGTATAATAGTGGCATTAGCGGAGAGACATCATAATAGGCCAGGCGTACTTAGATTCTGATGATGATCACATCACCCGCTTTCCTTGATATCTCTCTCGCTAATATAGATAGTCTGATGGAGGAGTGTGCCTCTCAACTATATTGTTGCTGCCATTTGTTCATTACTAACTAGCTAGTTAGCTCCAGTAAAATTATGCCTGAAACTGTGCATTGGCATTAGTCTTTATTAATTCAGCCTGACATTCTGCCCTGGCATTTGTCTTTATTAGTTATGGAGTCCTATTTACCGCTAGCTAGCTAGATAAACGCAGCTCCACACACGCTCACATCAATACATGCCGGCATTTGTTAAGCCGCCGTGAAGCGGCGGCCTAGTCTGGGTGCACAGCCAAAAAGTACTTCAAAGGGGGACAATCCCATCTTTCTGTTCGCCTGTTCTACACCCAGGAGGGACAAGGTTTAAGGTCTTTAACTGTCCAGTGAAGTGGGTTCTGCAACCGGACTGGACTCTATGGTCTCTGGAAGTCCAAACCTGCAGAAAAATCTCACTCACCAACTTCTTGGCTGCGGCTCTGGCAGTAGCCTTGTTCATGGGAAAAGCTTCCGGACACCCTGGAAAGAGATCAATGCACACAGGCACGTATTCCTACATACCACTTTTTGGTAGCTGGATAAAATCCATCTGCAGTCTTTGGAAGGGATACAGCAGCTTGGATGTCACCTTCTGTGGGGTCTTTACCACCTTACCCGGGTTGTGGCGGGCAAAGACTATAAAGGCTTTCACTAGTCTAGTGACAGGGGTAGTAATTCCTGGGCAAACCACTTGTGGTTTATGAGCACTAGCATGGCCATTTTGGATATGTGTGTGTGTCCGTGGGCTACTTGACTTACTGTCAGGTGCAGGGCTCTGGGCAGGCACACCCTCTCTCCCAGCATCCAGGTCCTTCAGCATCTGGGCTCCAGCTTTCCTCCACACTTCCTTCACTTCTGATGACTCTCGGGTCACCAGGGACTGGAACCTGTGGATCAAACTTTTAGCTCAGAACTCACCGCTGAGACTTCAGGACAGTCTCTGGGTTCCATCTGTGCATCTTCCTTCACCACCCTGTCAGCCACATACTTGCCCTTGGCTTGTGGAGTTACCAAATTGTGTGTGCTTTTACTTTTACTATCCCCACCTCTTGTGGAAGTAAGAGAGCATCCATGAGCTCTTTAATCAGTGTGCCATGCTTAAAGGGGGTCCTGCAGAGGTGAGGAAATCTCTAGCCTTCCATATGGGTTCATAGTCGTGTTTAGACCCCATGACTATACCTTGAGTATAGATGTTTGCCTTTTTACCTTCCACCAGCTGTAGCACTTCCCTGAGTGCCATCACTCCACCTCCTGCGCTGACCTGTGTGGAGGGAGTGGTTCTGCTTATACTACCTCATGTGCGCTACTGACCACTGTATATCCATTCTAGAACCGTCTGTCTTCTCCTGCAGACCTGGAGCCATCTATGAGAAAAAACTCAACATCTGAGTTAATCACCCTTCCCCCCCCTCTCTGAATCCTGGAAGACTGGTGACAGAAAGGCAGGATTCAGAGCTGTGCACCTTGTCAGTGTGACGCTCTGGGAGTGCACACTGGAGTCTGAGCTGTGTGGCCTTTGCTCAGACACTTGGTCTGTACTTGGGTGAGGACACTGTGCAAGTCATGTGAGGTTTGCACTGTAACTGAGTGATCTAAGGTCTAGGAACAACTCACTGGCCTTGCTGAGCAGATTGCTGGCTGCAACTACTGACACATGAGGGGCTCCCCTCACGACTGAGTTTAACCGGGCCTAATAATGGGCCACTGGGGAGGCCACACCTAAGACACCTGTGGCCTAGATACTCGGTGCATAAATAAAATAAAAGGTTTGGTCCAGTGGGATGTGCCTAGGGCCGGGGCAGACAGGATTTGCCACCTTAAGGCTATAGAATGCATCAATTGCCTCCTGACTAAGTGCAAATGGGGAAGAGGCAATGCAGTCAGAAAGGGGCAACATCAGACTGGAGGCAGCAGACCTTATCCCAGGCCTGCAGGAGCTGGCCAGTCCTATAAACATGTGAAGAGGCTTAGGGCCTCAGGGCAGGGGCACATTCTGGACTGCCAGCTTTCTTTCCTCTGTCAGGTCTCTGCCTGTGGCTGAGAAGCAGTGGCCTAGGAAGACCACCTTCTCCTGGCGGTACTGGAGTTTGTCTCTGGAAACTTTGCAACCCTTCTGGAACAGAAAACACTTAAGGTCAATAAATGCATCCTGGCAAACAACAACAGTAGGTCCTCCGCATACTGAAAAGGAGAACATCCAATAAGGGGCTAGTCTGCCAGTCTACTCCCTGTAGGGCCGTGGGGTATTGGCTGGATGAGTTTTACCCCCCTTGTGGGAGTCTACATCAGGTATACTGGAATACTGAACTGGTAAAGGCAAATAGGTACTGACAATCTTCATGCAGGGGCACAGAAAGGAAAACATTTGCCAAGTCAATAACAGTGAATAATTTGTCACCCTCGGGGACTACTGCCAGTGTGGGACACTCATTGGCAGTTTGGAGGTCATGGACCATCCTACATGTATCCGGCTGTTCTTTCTGGGTCTTTTTCTTGACTTTGAATGGGTTAAAATCATCACTGGGCTAGCAAGGGAGAGTTTGACAATGAGAGAAGCTGTCTGGGGGGATGTACTTGCTGCCGTCCTCGTTAGTTACCGCCCCCCTATTAGAATATGGCCACTCACTTTAGTCACTTCAGTAATGTCTCCTCCCAGCAAGTGGAAGCACGCCCCCTTGAGCTGGGCTCGTCCGGGATCAAAACTTTTGTCAGTCATACTGGAGTGGTCTGTGAAACTACCAACACTGGTCTCTGTTTCCCTCTGTCTTTCAGTCACAGCGAGTTCCCTCTGTCACCCCCCCTTTTTGTAAACTTACACTTGCAAAGTCACTGTCTGTTCTCTCTTAAGCACAGCACAGATCACTTCAAGACCAGTTCTCAGACACAGATTGCAAGCAGCTATGGAGAAATTTAGCCATCAAGGAATAAAATCTCTTTTTCTCAAATTCTCTCCACATCAAAATCTATGAAATGTCCCTTATCGCCTGTCTCTTTCTCAATGGGCACTCTGAATTATTCCTGTCACTCTGTCCTCTGTCAAAGTCAGAGGCTCTAAGTGTCTATTTGCAAATCTGATCAAGTTTTTTTTTTCTTTTCCTCACTTGTACAATCATCACTTGTACAACACATCCCAAAACTTTCAAACCTTCTACTATTTTTCTTTTCAGCACATGCTACCAGCCCTTATGTCCATTATATCAACTTGCACTTTTCCATCAGTCCTACTTAACTCAACAACCTTCTGTCTACTTACATCTTTACACTCTACAGGTCCATCCTTCCGGACCATGTTGGCCTCCATTATAGGGCGGTGATTGGGCACATGGCGCTGTCGCCATTTTGGTTCCGCATTTCACATCTCTATCAGAAAGCTTCACATATCCGTACAGTACTTCCGCTTTTTCTGAACCACCTGTTCCTCCCCGCACTTCTAACCATCCGTCATCCTGCAATGCCCTGGCTACTCTGTAGTAAGCCTGAGCGGCTTCCAATATGCCCTTACCTTCTAACTGGCCTCTGCTTGCTGATAGAATCTGCTTCCACACCGAAGGCTGCAGCCTTCCCTTTGAGGGCATATCAACATACATATAATCTTCCACAATTAGTAACATACTTCCTTACTTCCCTTTTTTCTACAAATCTGACTGCGGTCTCTGCCCCCTCCGGGAGTGTGTGTGCTTTCTTAAATACACCCAACATCATGTTCCAAATGAGATACACGTCGGTGTAGCTACTCACTCGACGCAGGGGTCCCGGCTCACCGTTGTGTGTCAGTAAAATAACAAAATCCCTACACTACCAGAACTCTGACTACACACCCCTTAGGGCCACTCCCATAAGCCGTACTCCCTCGGTACCTCAGCCAGCACGTCTCCTAATGAGCCAATGCTATTTTCCCGGTCTCTAACCTAGACCACCTTAATTCCCTCCCCTTCTCCCGTATAAAACAATAAAAGCAATCCCGGACATGTATTTTGTAACTAATACCCAATGTCCCTGGAACAGAGGATGTCAATCTGTACTATTCTTAGTCTGCAAACCTCCTCCCGAACTTCTATAGGAGGGGGCAGAGAAGCTATACGTGACAGTGAAACTTCTGCTTTTTTATTTTCTGAGGTCTGACTCAGTGTCTGAGAGAATGAGGCGTGGTGATTCAGTGACGCACGCAGTAATGTGTCACTATGTATCAGTTCTAAACGTAGCTCAGTAATCACCGTTATGTCAGTCTCACCACTCAGACAATTAGCCCTTAGACCCGAAGAGTATCAGAGGCTACTAACTTATTCCACACCAATGGTCACAGGGAAGTCTAACACATATATAATATGCATTAACTTACCGTGACTCAGCGAGGCGCGCGGTCCTCTATTGGTGTGGACAAGTGTTCATCCCCCTTACTCTGGCTCGGGTCCTCGGGTGAACGGTATCAGCTGGCAATGTCCCGGGTTTCGGCACCATCTGACGGGGCAGCGCAAAACCGCCAATACACTCTTCTCTCAGACACTCCAAATTATTTGAGTATGCGTGCACGTTTTGGTAAGAAAAGACAGAAAAGACTCAGATGCCGTTTAGTCTTAGCTCATACTTGCCATGGCCATAACTTGCAATGGCCATAACTTGCCATGCAGAAAAGAGAACTGAACATTACTTTATTTCCTGATACACAACTTTTTATATTCATACAAAGAGGCGTGGTTACATACATTAGAATCATTATAATTGGTTATAGCTAAGAATATAGGTGTGGCCTCCAACCCTTGCTGATTGGTCCTCAAAACTAGGCTTTGGTTGCTATGCCAGGGGAATTTCCAATCATCGTTGTCTACAGTAAATCGACTGTTAATCTGGATGCTGATGCTATTCTTAACAAACATCTGCTTTTTGATCATAAGACTTGAGTTTCGCTGACAGTTGCATGTCTGGTTAAAACTGGTGTAAGGGAAAAGCTCTGTATTTCATAACAGACAAAATGTAGGGCAAAAGGCACATGTATACAATCATAAAGCATATAATTATTATGGACATATAATCATTATCTTGACCCTCACATTATTATTTTTATTTTTGTATAGTGCATCCTTAATTCTATGGTGATGCATATTCAATAAGGGGTTCACATAAAACTGAAACAAGAATTTTACATACTTTATATAAAAAGACACATTTACATGTTAATTTTAGTATCCAACACATAAATCAGAATAAACTTATGCTGTTTTAGGTTAATTAGGATTACAAAAATCACTTATATATACCAAATGCCAGAATTTATTACATGAATTCATTAAAGGGTATTCCCATGTAAGCATTTGCATTCAATTTAGGAGGAAGCTATCTTGTTTCTAAAATGGTTACTTTTAAGAGACATCGGGGCACATTTACTTACCCTGTCTCTGCGCGATCCCCAAGGTGCGTTGTCCGACAAGGATGAAGTCTGCCGTGATTCAACAAGATTGTGCGCCCGAGATCCTACATGTGTAGCTTACCCGCTCAGGTCTGCTGGAGTACACCTTCTTCTTCCCGGTGAGTACATGTCTTGCGACACAATTTGAATTTTCGATCCTGCGCTTAGTTCGAATCAGTCGGGATGTCAGTCGACCACGCCCCAGATTTGTGTCGCATGAAAGTCGGCACGATTGCACCAATATCTGATCGCGTACGCCAAAAGCCCCTGTGAAAGCCCGATGGAAATGCGGTCCGCGGACCCTTAGTAAATGTGCCCCATTATCTTCACAAAGGAGCATTTTTTAAATGACATCCAATTGAAGAAATTGGCAAATGAAGTAAAATAAATGTGAATGCCCAGATTGGAATACCACTTTAAGGCATTTTCTACAACATCAAAAGTTTACGAACCGATTACTATGTCTTTTAACAATTTTGGACAGCTTATATGATGATGTTTTTACGTTGGAAGCCATTTCCTACGGATGTAATTGATGGTATACCTGTAACACACTGCTTTCTTTGTGTAACTTCATGAGAAAATCTAAATAAATCATTTTAGATATCATTAAGATACAGGCGGTCCCCTACTTAAGAACACCTGACTTGGTTATAATGATAAAGTATACAGTTCCGACTTACATACAAATTCAACTTAAGAACAAACCTACAGACCCTATCTTGTATGTAATCCGGGGACTGCCTGTAATTGTGGATGTGCAAAATCTGGTTTATCCTTGGGTGCAATTTCCAGACCCTGAAGGTGCCTTTTTCATCTTTACAAACAATTATACACAGGTATAAACAAGATTGGAATGGAGGGAAATGGGCTCTGTGTCCTAGAGATGAATGTGCTTTTGTCAACCTAAAAATAAAAGCAAAATAGCTTGTGAAGATTGCTGGCTGAAGCTGGTAAGATTGTGTCATTGTCCAAAGTGAAATGAGTATTGTATTGACATGGGTTGAAAGGCTACTCTGCCGGGTATAAGCTATTACAAAAAAAAACCCAGATTACTGATAAATGATTTTATTTTTGGAGACATGTCCTGTGTTCTGACAAATCCAAAATTAAACTGTTTGGTTATAATGAGCATCTTTAATTTTAGAGTAAAAAGGGAAAAGCTTGTAGGCCTGAGAAACACTATCCCAACTGTGAATCACAGCATCATGTTGTGGGGTTGTTTTCACAAAATAGATGCATCATGAGGAAAGAACATTATGGGGCACATTTACTTACCCGTCCACTGGAGTTCACCACAAGTGCATTGTCTGACGATAATGCACTGTGCCGCAATTCACTAAGATTGTGCGTCCAATATCCTGCATGTGTTACTTCACCGCTAAGATTCACCATCTTTTAAGTGATGTATGTAAGTACATTAGCTTGCGACACAATTTGAAACTTAAATCCCGTGCTCAGTCCCAATCAGTCTGTGTCCCATGGAAGCCTGCACAGCTGTGCCACGTACGACACATTTGTGGTGCAGATACTGCTTAAATACCTGTGCAAGCAGTTTCCACTAGAAAGAATATGCAAAGTCTGACAGAAAACTGGCACAAAGCCAGAAGTAAATGTCCCCTATTATCTTTTGTCTTTTTGTTACACAGTGTAAAGGAAGTGTCCATTCATGTACATAGGTATGTGGGTGTATATAAAAAAAGCAACAGATCATGTGAAATATAATATATTTGCAGTCATCTCAAAACTTTGGTCCATGATCGTTAGGTGAAGACAGATATAGTCTCCGCCACTTCACCTCTGGTGAGAAATTTGTCAAAACACCTCGAACACAAATGCCATAACTTTGGAAAGAAAGGGATGAGCAGCACAGATAGGTATTGTATATTGTTTTCAAAAGGGGGAATCACTATAATAATTTGGTCAAATACTATGCTTTGCAGTTATGCTTGTATATCACAGTAACACTGTTTTAGCATTACCTAAACATACAAGGGAATTGTTACTCCACAATTACCTCATATTTTTCTTGCGCTGCAATTCTGCTGGAACATGTGTCAGATGGATGGATGCCAACCTCGGCCTTTTGTTTAAAAAAAACTCGACATGCGTGAAGGAATACTTGCGGTATTGCATTTAGGAAAATGTATCGTG
Organism: Engystomops pustulosus; assembly: GCA_019512145.1. Classification (NCBI taxonomy): domain Eukaryota; kingdom Metazoa; phylum Chordata; class Amphibia; order Anura; family Leptodactylidae; genus Engystomops; species Engystomops pustulosus. The sequence continues at coordinate 86,705,160 of CM033646.1, read as the reverse complement.
GGAAGAAAGTTTTTCTTGGTTAACCTATGATTACCTCTTTGTATAACACAATTCCTCATCACCCTAGCATTGTAGCAATAGAAATAGAAATAGTTATTTTAGTGCTGTTTATATGAATTACCTTCTAGATATACTACTTTTCTTTAAAACAATCTATTTTGCATTGATAATGTTGTTTTACTATCATTGTCTCTGTTGGGTGGTCCAACAAGGTCAAATGTTTCCGTGCATTTGCCAACTTATCAGGCATATTTTGAGGATACGTTATTGTATACAAAAGTTATTCCTCTTTCTACAGTATAATCAATTCTAACAATTTAAATTTAGAGTTTACATAGTAGTAAGCTATAAAGAAATTGCCTTCTAGATATACTACTAATGGGAGTACTGACACCAATCAGATCCACACTATGGTACATCACAAAGTCACATCTGGCACATATATATTATGCACTAGTCGCCATCCAAACCATGTAATACATAACGTACCCAATGGAGAGAACCAGAGCAAAATATATTTTGTTTCAAAAATTGTGTTAATGTAAAAATTTCCTATCAATTACGTAACGCCTCATACAGTTCTATATAGTATTGAATATATAATATTGCTTGTGTCCAGAAATTGTCCCACAGTGAAGATTTACTGTGTGCAATAAGGACACTGGTAGTCTATAAAATTGTTATGCAATATAACGATTAATATCACTACCTTCCTGTACTGTTTACTATATTCTATATCTTCTGTTTCTAGTCTCTGTATTGTAACACTATAATTTACCACACTCAGGGTTATACCAATAATATTTATTAACACACTAGAAGTATACAATGTTAATCAAATCCCACAAACCCAAAGAATCCAACCCACCACAATGCATGTAAACACACACACACACATATAATGACTTAACGCCTAACTATCCCTATTATTACAGAGAAACAAAGGGGACAGGGAGATAACAGGAAGCAAGGGGTACAGAGATAGATTTAGGTAGATAGGAAAGCTGGGTACAGAGATAGGAACAGGGGAGCGGGTACAGAGATAGAGAACAGGGGAGCCGGGGGTACGAGATAGGTTAATAGAGGATAGGTAAAAGGGAAGCCAGGGGTACAGAAGAAGGTACCAGCCCAATCCGGGAAGGTAATATAGTCTGTGGGATGATCCTCCAGCTCCTTCTCCCTTCCTTGCTGGTAATCAGGGCAGATTCCTTTCCTTTCAACTTTTCTTTTAAACGCATATTATGTGCATGATAAGTTTTTACCTCCATTGTTCATTGGTGGTCCAACAAGGTCAAATGTTTCCTGGCATTAGCCAACTTATACAAGGCATATTTGAGGATATGTATTTGTATACAAAAGTTATTCAACTCTTTCTACAGTATATCAATTCTAACAATTTAAATTTAGAGTTTGAATATCGTAAGTAATGCGATTAAAGAAATGCCTTTCTAAGATACTACTAATGGGAGATACTGACACCATCAGACCACACATTGTACACAACAAAAGCACATCTGGCAACATTTATTTATGCTACTAGTTGCCACATCCAAACCCGTAAACATAACGTACCCAATGGAGAGAACGCAGCAAATATATTTGTTCAACAAGTGTTATATGTAAAAGTTCCTATCACGATTACTGTAACGCCTCATTGAACAGTTCTATAAAGTATGATATTAATATGCTTGCTTTTGTCCAGAATCTGTCCACAGTGAAGATTTACTGTGGTGAATAGGACACTGGTAGATCTTAAATTGTTATGCAATATAACGATAACTATCACTACCTCTGTACTGTTTACTATATCTATATCTTCTGTTCTAGTCTCTGTATTGTACACATAATTCCACACTCAGGGTTAATACCCAAATATAATATAACACACTAGAAGTATACAATTAATCACACAATACCCACAAACCCAAGCAATCCAACCCACCACAAGGCTGTAAACACACACACACACATATAATGATCTTACGCCTAACTATCCCTATTATACAGAGAACAAAGGGGGACAGGGAGATTACAGGAAAAGCAGGGGTACAGAGATAGATTTAGGTAGATAGGAAAGCTGGGGTACGAGATAGAGAACAGGGGAGCCGGGGGTACAGAGATAGAGAATCAGGGGAGCGGGGTACAGGAGATGGTTAATAGATGGATAGGTAAAGGAAGCAGGGACAGAATAAAGGTACTCAGCCCAATCCGTGAAGGTAATATAGTCTGTGGGATGATCCTCCTAGCTCCTTCTCCTTTTGCTGGTAATCAGGGCAGATTCCTTTCTCCTTTCATACTTTTTCTTTTAAACAGATCTATTTTGCATTTGATAATGTTTTCTACTCCATTGTCATTGTGGTGGTCCAACAAGGTCAAAATGTTTCCTGGCAATAGCAACTTATACAGGCATATTTTGAGGATATGTATTTGTATACAAAAGTATCACTCTTCTACAGTATATCAATTCTAACAATGTAAATTTAGAGTTACATATACGTCTAGTAATGCTATTAAAGAATTGCCTTCTAGATATACTACTAATGGGAGATACTGACACCAATCAAGCATCCCCACTATTGTACATAACAAAAGTCACATCTGGCAACATATTATTATATGCTACTAGTTTGCCATCCAAACACATGTAATACATAACGTACCCAATGGAGAGAACCAGAGCAAAATATATTTGTTTCAACATTGTGTATATGTAAAAATTTCCTATCAGATTACGTAAAGCCTCATTGACAGTTCTCATAATAGTATTGAATATATAATATTGCTTGTGTCCAGAAATCTGTCACACGTGAAGTTTACTGTGTGTAATAGGACACTGGTAGTTATATAATTGTTATGCAATTAAACGATTAATCACTACCTATCTTGTACTGTTACTATATTCTATATCTTCTGTTTCTAGTCTCTGTATTGTACATATAATTTACCACACTCTAGGGTTAATACCAATATATTATACACAAACTAGAAGTATACATGTTAATCACAATACCCACCCAACCACAGATCCAAACCCACAAGCATTATAATCAATACACACACACATATAATGATCTTTACGCAACTATCCCTATTATTACAGAGAACAAGGGGGACGGGAGATTAACAGGAAAGCAGGGGTACAGAGATAGATTTACTAGGTAGATAGGAAAGCGGGGGTACCGATAAGAACAGGGAGGGGGTAACAGAGTAGGAGACAGGGGAGCCGGGTACAGAGATAGGTTAATAGATGGATAGGTAAAAAGGGAAGCAAGGTACAGAATACAGGTACTCAGCCCAATCCGGAAGGTAATATGATCTGGTGGGATGATCCTCCTAGCTACTTCTCCCTTCCTTGCTGGTATCAGGGCAGATTCCTTCTCCTTCATACTTTTTTCTTTAAACAGCATCTATTTTGCATTGATAAGTTTCTCTACATCCCATTGCATTGTGGTGGTCAACCAAGGTCAAAGTTTGTCTGGGCATTAGCCAACTATTACAGGCATATTTTGAGGATATGGATTTGTATACAAAAGTTATTCAATCTTTCTACAGTATATCATTCTAACAATTTAAATTTAGAGTTTACATATCGTAGTAATGCTATTAAAGAAATTGCCTTTCTAGATATAATACTAATGGGAGATACTGACCAATCAGATCCACACTATTGTACATCACAAAGTCACATCTGGCAACATTTTTATATGCTAATAGTGTCGCATCCAAACAATGTAATACATAACGTACCCAATGGAGAGAACCAGAGCAAACTAGATTTGGTTACAAATTGTGTATATGTAAAAATTCCATAAGAAGTAACGCCTCATTGACAGTTCTATAATAGTATTGAAGATAATATTCTTGTGTCCACAGAAATCTGTCACAGTGAAATTACTGTGTGTAATAGGACACTGGAGTTCTATAAATTGTTATGCAATATAACGATTAATTCACACCTTCCTTGTACGTATTATAATTCTATATCTTCGTTTCTAGTCTCTGTATTGTACACTATAATTACCACACTCAGGGTTAAACCAATAATATTTATTAACACACTAGAAGTATACAATGCTAATAACAATAACCACAAACCCACAGAATCCAACCACCACAAGCATGTAAACACACACACAACATTACATGATCTTTACGCCTAAACTATCCCTATATTACAGAGAAAAACAAAGGGGGACAGGGAGATTAACAGGAAAGCAGGGGTTACAGAGATAGATTTAGGTAGATAGGAAGATGGGGTAAAGAGAGCTAGATGGAGACAGAGCGGTAGCAGGGGGCACGATTGAATAGAGACACGGGGACTGGGGGTACAAGAGGATAGGTTAATAGATGGAAGGTAAAAAGGGAAGCAGGGGTACAGAATACAGGTACTCAGCCCAATCGGGAAGGTAAATATGTATGTGGGAGAACTCCCGATCCTTCTCCCTTCCTTGCTGGTAATCAGGCAGATTCTTCTCCTTTCAGATAGTTGGTCTGTAGGGAAGATTTTTTCCTTGTCCTCCACTATCTCCCCTTATTAAGTTCTCCTCTGTCCCTTTCCCCCAAGATGGTGGACAAACAGTGTATACCTCTTCCTATCCTGTATATCCAAAACAGGATGTGTATTTAGTCACCCATCCAGACCAACCTCAGGTAGAATAAACAGAGATCCTGGATTTCAATACTGGCATAGAGGTGTGAAGCATCTCTAGATAACTGGCCCTGGAGAGTTTTGAGGACATTCCCATATAAAAGGGAGGGACACTTCCATGCTGTCCAAGATACAGATATGCGAGTTCCCTCACTCACAACCTGAGATAGAAACAGCGTGTGTATTTCACAGGGGGAATGGAATATGACAGAGGAACATGTTATTTTATATATATATAGATATATAATATTATAAATATATATAAATAAAGTAATATATATACTAGTTTATATATATAGTGGTGCAGGGCTTGGACTGCACATTGGGAAAAGTAGTGGCGGCTGGGGACCGAATACCGAGGGGCGGCCGCCGCCATGAGGTTGCGAAAGGCCTCGGTCTCTACCAGCCTATAGGGCAGCATCTCCAGGCTAAGTAATCTGGAGAAGTGGATGTTGAGGGCTTGGGCGTGTGGGTGTGTTGCACTATACTTCCTTTTGCGCTCCAGCGTCTGGGGTATGGAGAGCTGAACGCTGCGCATGGAAACATTGGTGGATGCTGTGGAGGATCGTGGAGGCGAAGATGTGGTTTTCGCATGGGAGGTGTTTGGGCCGGGGTCCTGGGCAGGGGGCTGACTAGCAGAGGCAGCAGATGACACAGGGGAAGGAGCAGTGGTGTGCCCGGTCGGAGGTGAACGGGCTTGGTGCCATTGAGTGGGGTGTTTAGCATTCATATTCCTGCGCATACTGGTGGTAGTTAAGCTAGTAGTGGTGGAACCCCTGCTGATCTTGGTGTGGCACAGGTTACACACTACAGTCCGTCGGTCATCCGGTGTTTCTTTAAAGAACCTCCAGACTTCTGAAAATCTGGCTCTCGCCACGGGAGCTTGACTACGTGAAACATTTGGCACTGATGCACCAGCTCTGGCCCTGCCTCTCCGTCTGGCCCCACCACTGCCTCTTCCAACCAGTTCTCGTCGAGGATTCTCCTCCGTCTCAGAAGCACTGTGTTCACCCGGCCTATCAATCCAGCTTGAGTCTGTCACCTCATCATCCTCCGATCCCTCAGTCTGCTGCCCCCCTGGACTTCCTGCCCTGACAACAACTTCACCACTGTCTGACAACTGTGTCTCCTCATCGTCCGACACCTTTTTACACACTTCTTCCACTACATCAACAATGTCATCATCACCCACAGACTGCGACCGGTGGAAAACCTGGGCATCGGAAAAGAGCTCAGCAGCAACTGGACAAGTGGTTTGTGACTCTGGGAAGGGTCCAGAAAACGGTTCCTCAGAGTACGCTGGTTCAAATGCCAAATTTTCCTGGGAGGGGGCAGACTGGGGGGAAGGAGGCTGAAGTGGAGGAGCTGGAGGAGTGCTGATTTCGGTGACACGGGTGGACTGCGTGGAAGACTGACTGGTGGACAAATGGCTAGAAGCATTGTCCGCAATCCACGACATCACCTCTTTGCATTGTTCTGGCCTCAACAGTGCTCTACCACGAGTCCCAGTAACTTGAGACATGAACCTAGGGAGTGTATCTCTGCGGCGTTCCCCTGCTCCCTCATCAGCAGGTGGTATCTCACCCCGCCCAGGACTACGGCCTCTGACCCCTGTAGTAGTTGGACGCCCACGTCCACGCCCTCGTCCTCTACCCCTAGCCCTCGGGTTCAACATTTTCAAAATTAAAGTGTAAACTGTAAATTTTTTGGGATTTTTTTTGTTTGTTTTATTTGTGTTTTTTTTTTTTTTTTTTTTTTGGACCTGATCTGGGGGTATATCAGGGATATCACCTTACTTTTGGTTCATCACCATAATGCATACTATAAAACATACACCAGCTATGGGATTGAAATACAATAATCGATCAATGTACATATGACTGCTTTAAAGAATAAGCTCTGCATTTACAACTTTAAATATAACTTGATTCAGGTTATGTGAAAGGTATGCGGCTGCTTTTACAATGTAACTTCAATATTAGACTGGTACTGGGGAGTTTACAAGCTCTAATGATGTCCTAATACATGTTATTATTAGAGATGAGCGAGCACTAAAATGCTCGGGTACTCGTTATTCGAGACGAACTTTTCCCGATGCTCGAGTGCTCGTCTCGAATAACGAGGCAGAGAGGAACCAAAGGAGGTGAGCAAGAAGCGCTCAAATAATATTGGTACATGATAAAAGTTTGCCAGTATATTTTGTGGATTACACAGCAGGGTGGCGACAAAGTTAACATGGAAGCCATGAAAACAATCCAAAATTCTGCCTGACACAGCTCGTTTGATAAGGGGGACCATGTATGGAGGCAGTGAACTAGTAGTAGATTAAAGGTGCTGCAGTTAAAACTATGTTAGTTGGATCTTGGCATGGAGCTGGCGCTCCGCTGCCAGGCGAGCTTTCGCCAATCCAAGCCCCTGTCTCTAGGCTACTCCCCAAACAGCACTTTACGACATGGGGAATGGTCCCTGAATCGGAAAGTGTTCTCCAAGATAGCCAGACTCTGGGGTCAACCAGAGATAGATCTATTCGCCACAAGAAGGAACAGACGGGTCTAGCTTTTCTGCTGCCTAGACCCGAGGGATCAGCCGTTGAGTCTGGATTAGAGATGAGCGAGCACTAAAATGCTCGGGTACTCGTTATTCGAGACGAAACTTTTCTCACGCATGCTCGGTGCTTCTCTCGAATAACGAGCCCCATTGAAGTCAATGGAGACTCGAGCATTTTTCAAGGGACCAAGGCTCTGCACAGGGAGCTTGGCCAAACACCTGGGAACCTCAGAAAAGATGGAACACCCACGGAAACGGACAGGAAACAGCAGGGGCAGCATGCATGGATGCCTCTGAGGCTGCTTAATCGCACCATTATGCCAAAATATGGGCAACAGCATGGCCATGACAGAGTGACAGAATGAAGCTGATGCATGTAAAACATCCAATAATTGACCCCTGACACTATAGGGACGGCATGCAGAGGCACGGCAGCACGGCAGGCTAGAGAGTGGCATGGCGACATACCCTAAATGGACTCAGGCTTCAAACCAATGGTGGCAGAGAGGAACCAAAGGAGGTGAGCAAGAACGCTCAATAATATCGGTACATGATAAAAGTTTGCCAGTATATTTTGTGGATTACACAGCAGGGTGGCGACAAGTTACATGGAAGCCATGAAACAGCCAAAATTCTGCCTGACACAGCTCGTTTGATAAGGGGACCCATGTATGGAGGCAGTGAACTAGTATAGATTAAAGGTGCTGCGTTAAAACTATGTTAGTTGGATCTTGGCATGGAGCTGGCCGCTCCTGCCAGGCGAGCTTTCGCCAATCCAAGCCCCTGTCTCTAGGCTACTCCCCAAACAGCACTTCTAAGAACTTTTTGTATAAGATCAAGTGTAGTAGCGTTCTTAAAGTTTAGGATATGGCGGGTGAGGGAATGTAAACAGATGCGCAAGAAGCGCTGAAATAATATTGGTAAATGATAAAAGTTTGCCAGTATATTTTGTGGATAAACACAGCAGGGTGGCGACAAAGTTAACAACTTTGATGTGGAATCCATGAAACAACCCAAATTTCTGCCTGACACACCTCGTTTGATAGGGACGATGTATGGAGGCACGCTATATGGACGACTTTTGGAGGTAGCAATGGAGACAACGTATGGAGACAACGTGTGGAGGCTGCTATGGAGACAATTTAATTGGATAGTGCCTGTATTGGCATCCCAAAAAGTTTTCAACCAAGGACAGGTAGGTGGCCCTCCAAAAATAAATAGATTGAGTGCCTGTATGTTGCAGTCCAAAAAGTTTCAAACCAAGGAGCAGGTAGGTGGCCCGCCGAAAAATGAAATAGATGGGTGCCTGTATGGTGGCAGTCCAAAAAAGTTTCAACCAGAGAGCAGGTAGTGGCCCTCCAGAAAATGGAATAGATTGAGTGCCTGTATGTGCACTCCAAAATTGTTTAAAACAGAGGACCGGGTAGTGGCCCTCCAGAAAATTAAATGCATAAAGTACTATAGCTAGAGCCAGTGGGCCTTCAAAATAGCCAGTTTCCTCTGCTTAGGTGTACAAGAGGAGGAGAAGGAGAAAAGAGGAGGAGGAGGAGTGCCTAAATTATTCAGTTGAGCTTCCTTCACCTGTGGAGATTGGAAATTATGAGAAATCCAGGCTTTATTCAGTAATAGCGTCAGCCTGTCACGCTGTCAGTCGACAGGCGGTACGCTTATCGGTGATGATTCCGCCAGCTGCACTGAAAACCCGCTCGGACAACACGCTAGCGGCAGGGCAGGCAAAACCTCCAAGGCGTACAGCGCCATTCGTGCCACATGTCCCCTTTGAAACCCATTTTGTTAGGGAGCTGTGGTGATCATTTAGGACGATGGTATGTCAGCTACTTACGCCCTCACCATCTTTCTGTAAGATCAGCCCTACTCTGCCGAACTGGGACAGGGACAGTGTCTTGCTGGGGTGACATAAACTGGCAAAAGCCTTGTAAAGCGTACCCTTCCATTGCGGGACAAGCTGCCTTGCTCGCCTACTCTCCCTCGCTACTTGTCCCGCAGAACTACGCACTGCACTCTGCGCTACCGCTGTCAGAAGGAAATAGTGTTTCAGCTTGTGGCACCAGGCCTGCTGGTATCATGCATTCTCACACTCCTTTCCTTCCCAGGGATGAGAGTGGAAAGATTTTGCTTGTACCGGGGTCCAGGAGACTGAACCCAGTAATCGTGGCTGGAATAAATTCTTTGAACGCGAGGGTCACGGATAGGCAGCCTAGCATGAAATCTGCCTATGCGCCAGAGTCCCAACACGTAGAATTCACTCCCCTCACTGGCCTGACTGTCCATTTCCTCCTCCTCCAACTCCTCTTCTTCTGCCCTACACGCTGAACCGTGAAGGACCAACAATGGTCCCCTCTTGGTTCTCACACAACATTCTCCTCTCTTCCTCCTCATCCTCCTCCTCCTCCACCTCCACCTCCTCCGATAGGCGCTGAGAAACAGACCTAAGGGTGCTTTGGCTATCAACAAGGGAATCTTCTTCCCCCGTCTCTGTGACGAGATGGTGGGATGTGAGGCTGATGATGGCGGCATCGCCCCTGACCTCTGTTTTGACTCCTCAAAGTTACTCAGCACCTGACAGATATCAGAGACATCCACGTCCACTCCTCATGTAGACTTGAGGAAGCGCTGACCTGACTACCAGTTCTGGTGGAAGTTCCATCTGGCAGTCTACAATCGCTCTGCCTGCTGGTATCCTGATAACAGGTTAAGTTGAATTCCACCTCGTGGGCACTCGCACAACAGTCAGTTAGCGGGCAGTTGAGGCGGCGCTGCGCTGCCCTGAGAGTGGCACATCTGTGCTGGACTTTCGAATGCGCACAGATCGGCGCACCTTCGTGAGCAAAGTCAGACATGGGTATGTCTTGAGGAACGCTGACATCAGATTTAACACATGGGCCAGGCATGGCACAGTGTCAGTCTGCCGATTGCAGAGCCGCCACCCAGGTTACGGCCGTTGTCACACACAACCATGCCTGGCTTCAGTTCAGCGGTGCCAAGCCACAATCAGTCTGCGCCGTGATCCCTGTAATGCTCTTGGGCGGTGTGCCTTTATCGCCTAGGCCATCCTTTGAGCACCGCCTGCGGTCACTTAGCGACGGCAACTGCTGCTGTGCCTAAGCTACCACCCGACTGATGGCGGCATGGCCACGATGGTAGTTCGGAGGAGGAGGTTTAGGAGGGTTGGGAGGAGAGGAGCATAGTAGGCCTGAAAGACTGGACCGAGGTAGGCCCCGCAATCCTGGCGTCGGCAGTATATGACCACCGCAGGGTCAACTCGGTCCCGCCTCCACCAAGTTAACCCAATGTGCCGTCGCGATATAGTGGCCCTGCCCGGCAGCACTCGTCCACGTTTCCTGGTCAGGTGACCTTGTCAGAAACGGCGTTGGTCAGGGCACGATGTGTTGTCTACACGGCTGGTGCAGGGCGTGGACGGCACATCGGGAAAAGTAGTGCGGCTGGGACCGAATACCGAGGGGCGGCCGCCCCATGAGGTTGCGAAAGGCCTCGTTCTCTACTAGCCTATAGGGCAGCATCTCCAGTCTAAGCAATCTGGAGATGTGGACATTAAGGCTTGGGCGTGCGGTGGGTTGCACTATATTACGTTCCGCTCCAGCGTCTGGGGTAGAGAGCTGAACGCTGGTGGATTGCTGGGGATCGTGGAGGGACGATGGGGTTTTTTGTGCCAGGGTCCTGGCAGGGGCTGACTATCAGCTGACACAGGGGAAGGAGCAGTGGTGTGCACGGCCGGAGGTGAACGGCTTGGTGCCACTGAGTGGGGTGTTTAGCATTCATCATGCTTGCGCATACTGGTGGTAGTAAGCTAGTAGTTGGTGGAACCCTGCTGATCCTGGTTTGGCAAAGGTTGCACAACAGTCCTCGGTCTCCGGTGTTTCTTTAAAGAACCTCCAGACGTCTGAAAATCTAAGGCCCTCGCCGCGGGGCCCTCGCACGGAGACACTACGGACACTTTGCCTGATGCACCTGCTCTGTGCCCACTGCCTCTCCGTCCGGCCCCATCCCCACATGCTCTCCAACCTGTCTGGTCAAGGACTCTCCTCCTCTCAGAAGCACGGTGTTCACCCGTTCCTCCAACCCGCTTGGTCCTTCACCTCATCATCCTCCGATCCCTCTCGCTCCCCCTCCGACTTCCTGCCCTGACAACAACTTCATCCACTGGTCTGACAACCGTGTCTCCCTCATCGCCGACACTCTTTTCACACTTCTTCAACTACGTCAAAGAAGGTCACATCACCCCACACAGACTGCGACTGGTGAATCACCTGGGCATCGAAATTGCCAGCAGCAACCGGGCCATGTGGTTTTTGACTGTGAAGGGGTCCAGAAAACTCTCCTCGAGTAATGCCTTCAAATGGCAAATTTTCCTGGGGGGCACGGTGGGGGAGAGCGTGGGTCAGGAGCCTGGAGGAGTCCGATTTCGGTGACAATGTGTGGACTGCGTGGAAGACTGACTGGTGGACAAATTGGCTCAAGCATTGTCCGGCAATACCACACATCACCGTTTTCGCACTGTCTGCCTCAACAGTGCTCTAACCCCACGAGTCCCTACTTGAGACATGAGCTAGGGAGTTGGTAGCTCGGGCGGCGTTCCCTGCTCCCGATCATCAGCTGGTGGTGTCTCACCCCGCCCAGGACCACGGCCTCTTACCCCGGCAGTAGTTGGACGCCCACGTCCCCGCCCTCGTCCTCTACCCCTACCCTCGGGTTAAACATTTGAAAATGAAGTTTAACTTAATTTTTTTTTAACTTTTTTTTTGGTTTTTTTTGTTTTTTTTTTTGTTTTTTTTGTGTTTGTTTAGTTTTTAAAAACAAACATGCTATCCTATTGCTATGCTATTTTCTAGCCCGATGAAAGCACAACTGCTATGCCAGCATGGATATCGCTGAGTTTATGTAAAAATAACGTAAACTAAATGAAACTGCAAGACTGGTTGCCTAAGTAATCAAACCCCTAATAATTTTTCCCACTTCGGTCTTTGCGATGGATATGTGCGTCACTAGCGCTAAACACATGCGGTCGCAAGTCTCACTCCAATGCCTGAACAATTGCTAGTATATGCAACTGCAGCAATGGACAGCCACCAGCAGATCACCAGAAATAAAATATATATAACCGCTTTGTAGCGCAATAAGCTGTTTGGATTCTCTTGGCTATGTTTCTAAGCCCAGCTATGATGAAAGCACACTGATCGATATGACGCTGAGTTATGAAAAAATAAAACTGTAAAAAAAAAAGAAACTGCCAGACTGGCCTAAGTGAAATCCAACCCCTAATAATTTTTCCCACTTCAGTTTTTGCGATGTGATAGTGCTCACTAGGCTAAACCGCGGTCGCAAGTCTCACTCCAAATGCTGACAATGTGGCTAGTATAATGCACTGCAGCAAGAGACAGCCACCAGCCAGATCAACATGAATAAACTATATATAAACGCTATTGTAGGCGTAGTAAGCCGTTTTGATTCTCCTTGCTATTTTCTAGCCAAGTATGAAACAAACACACTGATTGAGTATGCCTAGTTTATGAAAAAATAAACTAACAAGAAAAGAAATGGCAGCTGGCTATATTGAAATCAACCCCTAATAATTTTCCCACTTTGGTGTTTGAGGTGATCGTGTGTCACTAAGAGCTAAACACAAACGGTAGCAGATCCCCTGCAAATTCCTCACAATAGGGTACTCAGGCTGCACACTCAGTGCCAACAGCCCAGCCACAAGCAAACAAAAAAAAAAAAAGTAGACGTATTGTAAGCCCTAAGGCTTTGGGTTCTGTTGACACTCTGCCTAACACTATCTAAATAGAACAACACCCTAACGTCTTTCCCTACAGCAGCACTCTCCCCAGCGGCCATCAGACACAAATGATCCGAGCAGCGCGGGCAGCTGCTAGGTCTAATCCCGGGTCCCTGATACTGGCCACCAACACCGCTAATCGACGTGAAAGGGTACCACGTCAATACTGGGTGGAGTGCAAGTCTCCTGGCGTGTGTGGCTCTTTTCTGGCCGCCAAAATCCAACGGGCGGGAGTCTGCCATTTTCCTCGAGCGGAGCGAAGTAATTGTCGAGCAACGATCAGTTTCGAGTTACGCTAATTGCTCGAACGAGCATTCAAGCTGGACAGTATGTCGCTCATCTCTAGTCTGGATGCTTTCTCGATAGTGGTTTACTTCAGCCTCTCGTATGCATTCCCACCTCTGTCTATACTCCCCTGAGGTCTAAAGAAGATAAGTGGCAAATCAGGCCAGATCAGTCTTATGCCCCTTTCTGTCCCAGAGGGCATGTTCTCGATACGAGGGACACTATCATGTCAGACCCTTGGATCCTCCAGAGATCACATCTCCTCTCCCATGGGCCCGTCTTCCAACCCAGATTCGAGTCTCCATCACGGCCTGGAATTTGAGAGGCGCATCTGATAAAAAAGGCCCCTCAGATAAGGTAATTACAACCCGGCATAAGAGTAGGAAGGTAGTTACCTAGAATTTGAAGTTCGGGGTCTGAGAGTTTTTTCAGATTCTTAGTCCAGAGAGATAGATTTAAGCTCATTCCAAATGGTGGCTAAATACAGATTTTCTGCAGTAGGCTAGATAATAGCTTAATGCCGGACATCACTTAAGGTGCAGATTTCGGCCCTTACCTGCCTCTGGTTCGTCCTCCTTAGCTCTGCATCCCTGGTGCCCCGGTCAACTAGTATGATAAGGCTGGAAGGAACGCAATCCATCAAGTCCAACCTAAAGGCTGCATCCTCCCGTATACCCTTATAAACCCCTTTTAAAAGCTTGCACGGTGACCACCCTGGACCGCTACGCTTGGTCTTAAATCATCTACAAGAGACCCTTTGAGCCCGTGGAGTCCTGCCGTAAAGTGGTTACTTTAAAGTCAGTGTTCTTGGTAGGCAATCACGGCAGCTCGTATGAGGGGAGAAGATCTCTCCTATCCTGATATACCCCTTCCTTAGAGTGTTGATGACGAGAGGGTACTTATAATACAGACCCGGCGTTTTAAATACCTGAAGTAGTCCTATGGTTTTCCATAGATAACTAGAGTTAGGCTTCCACCCTGTGTAGTACCATTACAGATAGGAAAGAAGTTTAATCATATTGGACGTTAAGAGGGGCCATTGAAATTTAGTTTAGTCAGGACTAAGATGGAAAAATCTGATTGTTCTGCCTCCAGGGGACAAAAAGACTGATGGAAAAAAAAAACCTCAGCTATGGTTTAGGCCAGTGGATTAGACAGCGAATTCGCTCATCCTATGTGGCAGCACGGGCAGCCGATACATAGGTCTAAAGCCCATTCTACCAGAGCTCCTTCTTCATTGCAAATTCAGAGAGGTAGCACGTTTAATCAGATTTGTCAGGCTGCCACTTGGTCCTCTCCTCACACCTTTCTATAGGCACATATGACTGAATGTAGCAGTGCACAAGAGCTATCTTTTGGCGAAGAGTTCTTTCTTTCGGTGATCCCTCCCGAATTTTCTAAATTACTCACCGGTAATTGGTGTTTCCTTGACCACACAGCACCTGTTTAATCCAGTCCCTTGGTAAATTTCTTTTCTTTTGCTCACACTTGGGTCTGTTAGTGTTATGGTGTGTTGTCAGAGCGTGTGAGATATTCTCATTGAAATATTCTGAATGGATAACGGTGGGTCAGATGATCAAACTTAACCCCATGCAGTCCTCTGCTAATCCACTGACGGAGATGGGCGTACCGCACATTTTAAAGTCTGGATTGCCTGTCCCTGGAGGTGGAATCTCTCTTTCTCCTGGTTGGGTGCTTTCGTGGTTCAGGAACACAATTACCGGTGAGTAATTATCCGTTTTTTCCATAGGAAGGTCCGCAGACGCGATGTCTCGATATCATAGGAAATGATGGGGAACAAAAGTGTTGGAGTGCAGACAGTCATGGATTAGTACGTGGAGCCAAGAATTGCGGACGTTCAAATGGGACTCCTCCAGCATTACCGAAAGAAAACGGACCGATTGAAAAAAGTATAAAAACGCGAGATAAGCCACTCGACCACCCACAATCGTGATCCACGCTCGTGCTGGCGGCTATCTTTGACGCGCCAAGATCGCCTATAAAAGAAACGATATTAGACAGTATGGAGCTAGGGGGCAAGAGTCCAACCTGCATGAGCGGCCTAAGAAGCTACCCCCACTACCCTGCCTCTGTGCTGGCGAGACATAATTCAGGGTCCTGGAGGAGATGCCTCCTCTCCTATTTTTGGAGAGGGAGTGTGCTGTTCGCAGCATAATAAGCAGCCTGAGAACATCTTATCCTCGGGCTCCCCCGGCTTGTCACATGTAGAGTGATCTCGAGCATGTCAAATTTGACAAAGAAGTGCCTGGGATCAAGATCAAGCGACGTAGATCTGTACATTTCTTACTTTTGTAAATGGTCAAGTTTAATTAACAAAAAGCTATGATAATTGTATGCTGATATGACTCTATAGAGAGCAATAATGCCAATAGCATTCAATCATGCTTCCCGCCTGCAGTACTGTAGAGATGTGGTTTTCGCGAATTTGTTTTGTGTGCCCGAAGTTAGCGACCAGCCTGCGATGGACCTGGGCTTGGCATGGCCCCATGGTGAGATCTTGGACGAAACAACTGGAGTGGTTGTAGACATAAAAGCTATACTGGGCACCTCGCTCGTTTAACCGGTTAAGGAGACCGGCCCGTCCCGTGGGCAGTTGCCATTTGCACTAACTGCCCCACCTTGGCAAAAATTATTTCAGCGTAAGTATTACGCGCGTTTTGGGTTACCACGAAAGTATGCGACGGCGTTCGCTAAAGCACGCATATATGGGATAGGAAATATTCATCCATTACTGGGAAGCGGGAAAAAAATATTCCAAATGCAAAGTTGTTTAAAACGGTGAAAAAAATGTCATTTGTGTCGTATCTGTGGCTGGGATATTACCTTTAACGCTTTCACTTCACCGCACCAATGTTGCATCTAATTTATTCTTTGGGTCAGTAACGATTACAGGATACCCATTTCTGTATAGGTTTTATAATGTTTTCATCATTTATCAAAAATAATAACCATCATAACAAAAAATTTTTTTTATTTTTGCCCGTCCTCTTGTGCTTATAACTTTTTTTCATACTTTGATGTATGAGTTGAGGGTGGTGTCATCTTTTGATACTTTTGATGATGTTTTCCAATGATCATTATTTTAGGAACTGTCGACCTTTTGATCAACTTTTATAGAAATTTTAAATTTTTTTTTTTAATGGCAAAAAAAGTGGCATCTTTGACTTTGGACTGCGATTTTCGTTCGGGGTTTTTTAGTGATTTTATTTTTTTGGGTTTTTAAAAAAACCAGGCCTAATTTAGATATGCTTTCGGACGCAGATACCCAACTGTGTTTATGATTTTACTGTTTATTTATCATTTATATCAGTTCTAGGGAAAGGTGGGTGATTTGATTTTTCAGGTTTTTTTTATTAATTAATTTTTTTCCTAACTTTTTTTAACTTTTATTTTTTACTATTTTTCAGACTCCTAGGGTACTTTAATCCCTAGGGTTAGTCTGATCGATCCTACCATATACTACGCCATACTACAGAATGTGCAGTATATGGTATTTTACTCTCTCATACAGTTCAATGTGCTGATATGCCATGTAATGATGGGTATACCCGATAGCTTCGGGTCTTCGGAGACCCGAAGCTACCATGCAACGGATCGCCGGCTCCCCGAGCACGTCACGGGCGCGCGCGATCCTCGAAGAAGATGGCGGCGTCCCACGCCCGCCATCTGTTTGAAGCTCGCCGCAAAGCGTTCTGCAAGAAAACAACCCGCGAATCGGTGCCGGCAACCGCTCGCGGGTGTTTACGTAAGCCTTTGCTGCAATACGCAGCAGAGACTTACCGGCTATGGAGAGGGACTGGCCCGTGAGATACACTGCGGTCGTCGCGAACCGGTTAATTAAATGCTTTCATTTTGATGGTAGTGACTCGACGGACTAGGAGGGTGTTTTCCTCCACCACCAATGGTTTTTTAATGTAGCAAACGCAATTGCTCACTCATTGGCTTGCTGCTATCTCTTCCTTCCCATACAAAGAAGTTCTTACCCATATTGAAATTCTAGCTGTCAGCAGACAAGATGTTAACAAACCATAAGAGATGCTTAACAGCGTCTTCTTTTTGAAAAAAAATTCATAGTCATATATGCCCAAATTAAAACACAGGTACTCTGAGATTTCATACAAAATTCCAGAAAATTTAAAAGGCGCGTTAGGAAAGTTGTGTGGTGGCGTTCACAGTATAACTGCTTATAGCTCCTGATGAGGGGGAATAATAACACACCCTGGTCTATATCATCATTCGGATTTGAGTATTATGAACCACTCATAAGGGAACTGTGGACATATTACACACCAAAAGATTGGGTGTGTATTTTATTAGGGTTTACAAGTTATAATATTATAATACGAAATGTTGTTTCATATCGAGCAAATATCACACAATTTAATAAGTGGTCAGTGCCACCACATTCTCACCGCTACTCATTTGTGTTTTTCGGTTGCACTACTTACTCCAACCCAACACAAATTTCTTTCTTCCTGAAAGGAATGTTCTACAGAAGTGTCCCGCTCACGCCCCCATGTTCTATAAGTGGCAGCAAAAAAAAAGTGGCACACTATGTCTGTGCAGTGCACGAAAACCGGATTTCATGAACAGTTTGCCTTGAATCTGGCGCACCCCTGTACACACGCACAGTAACGCCACATAGTTGAAGACTGCAAACTGTTATGATAAATGTGTCCCAAATGGGAAAAAAAACCAAAGAAGGTGTGCACAAGATTGCGTTTACAAGCACTTTTCTAATCACATTGGAGAATCCTCCCTCCACACGTCGCATTCGTGACGTCCTCGGAGAGAGTTCCCAAAATGCTGGCCTAATTCAATCTGTAAACTGATTGTAAGGTCCGAGCTTAGGTGGTGACCTATTGATCCCTTAGTGGCCACCCAGCGAATTCCCAGCTGTCTTGCACACTCTGATTAGGACTGTAGTTGTATGCTTTCACAATGGGATCTCGTTACCTGTTTGAGATGAAGGGTGCCACCACCATCCTCCGCTCCCGCAAGGATTGCTGGGTGCCGTCTGTCGTTGGGTACAGCATAAACCGCTTTTTTTTTTTTTTTTAATCTTTTATTGAATTTTTTTCACAATACAAAAAAAAATATATAACACAATGTGCACTATTACAAACCCTAATAATAAGGTACGAAGTGCAAGAGAACTCTATACTATGGCATCATACCAATGATACATTAATCATACTATCCATATAATCCCACCCATACCACCCAGAGGCAACCATCAGGAAAAAAATAAAAGAAAAAATCTATAATAGAATAAAATTTAAGCAAATTAGATAAGTTCGACAGACAAAAGGAAAACAAAAACCTAATAGGTGGTCTATTCATCCATAATTTGCCAATATCTGCAAAGCCCCTGCCAATGCAAGGCAGGGGGTGGTTTGTTGCGAATACAATCCCACCATGCTTGCAAAAAAACGATGAGCACTGTATGGTATAGGTCTGCCCTGGTAAGGCAGTAGTTAATTTTTTCTTGTGATGTAAGTTCCGGCACCAATCACAGGTGTTATAACTTTGTTCTGTGAGCTGAGATGTAAGCTGAGATGTACCTGAGAGTAAGCGAGATGAAGGAGTAGTCAGTGAGAGAGTCATGTTTTCTCCAGAGGAAGATTTCAGAAAGAAGACAAAGTAACCAAGAGTCTGACAGATCAATTAGAGACTCAGAGAATCTGTGAGTGTAGTGGTAAGTGTAGCACGTTGCTATGTTCCTGTCGGTTCCAAAAGACCTTAGTTAGTTTCCGTCAACTTGCCTCCGTCTGGTCCCTGCTCCTACGACTGCTTCACCATCCAGATCACGCCCTATTCACACCACCCAGATGACCAATAATCTAGACAACCAAAGGTGCCCCTTGCCCCAGGAGAAACCGCTAGTAGCAGCCGGCCTCTCCCTCTATCCTTGCTTTCCAACACACCCGGTGCTGGAGACCTGCCAGGCTGTAACAGCCCCCGGTTACCCAACCAACCCGTGACCTAGCGTTTCCTAGCCGCTATCCCTAAGGGCGATCTAAAACCTGGTGATATAGTAATATCCCTTATCTCTCATTCATGGAATTCGCTAGGACCTAGAGTCATTACGTTAAACCCCATGGAGTTTCTAAGAAAAAAAACCTCTACAACCCGCAATATTTCAACTGCGCCCATGCCATCGCGAACCACTTTCATATATCCCCTATGTATGGTGACCCCTTCTCATATCCCACCAGTGTGAGCCCCCTCCAGAGTCACAATATAGGTGTGGGTTTCTGTCTGCATATCCCACACATATGTGAGCCCCCCTTTTACCCCCCCCCCTACTGTGGGTCCCACGTCATAGTCCCACTGAGATCCCTCTTAAGGGTCTTGCTTAGATGAAGGCTCAAAAAAAAAACACAACCTGGTACATCGACATTTTGTTGTGAGCTCTTAAAGTAACATTTTAATGGACAATTGTACTGAACCCAGATACAGCTGCATGCCCATGAGTTGCTTTATGCCTACGCGCATGCTTGGTTGGTAGTGACAGTATAATGTCCGAAGTACTATCGATCAGGAGAACCTTAGAGATGCTCAGAAATCCATTCCATTGGCACCATTTTGGCCATAATGACTACTTCATTGATATGTAATCCTTTTAGGAATTATAGGAGGCATTACAAACGTTGGGTACCACTTTAAAACAGGTGTAAACTAACAGGTGTGATCATAACAACAGGAATGGACATTGGATCACAACATACTATAGGTCAGGCTGTGGGCGTTGCACAAATTTTTGCGCTCCATCTTGGTACCAAGGGGCCAAGAGTGCCCAAGAAAATATTCCACCACACCAATGACACTACCACCACCACCAGCCTGACGTTTATACACGCTATGATGGATCCATGCTTCATGTGTTGAACACCAAAGCTAACCCTACGCATCCGAATGTCGCAGCAGAAATCGGACTCATCAACCAGGCAACCGTTTTTCCAATCCTTCTACTGTCTCATAACTTTTGATGAGCTTGTGCAAATGGTACCTCAGTGCCTGTTCTTAGCTGAGAAGGATTGCACCCGATGTGTCTTCTGCTGCGTACTCCTACTGCCTCAAAGTTTTTCGATGTACATGGGGCATTCAGAGATGTCTTCTGCCTCCTTTCCTGGTCTTGTAACTCGCTCAGGTGGCGATTTTGAGTCACTGTTGCCGTTTCTAATCAGCCAAACCAGTCTGCCCATTCTCCCCTTTTTCTGACCCTCTGGCATCAACAAGGCCTGCCACCCAATAACTGCCACTCTCCTGATTTTTTTTCTTTTTCGGACCATCTCTTTAAACCCTATAGATGGTTGTGCTGAAATCCAGTAGATCAGTCAGTTGCTAAACTACTCAGACCAGCCCTTCTGGCACCAACAACCAGCCACTTCAAAAGCACTCAAATCACCTTTCTTCCCCATCCTGATGCTCGGTTTGAACTGCAGGAGATTGTTGACCAGTCTACATGGCTAATGCACTGAGTTGCCGCCATGTGAGTGTATACTATAGGTATATAATGTGTATGTAATATATAGTATGTGTGCAAATTTGATGTGTATATGGATGTGTACATGCTGTATGTTTGCTATAGACTGTATACAGGTTTTGTAATGACCGATTGCACACTCTGTGCACTGCTGCGTCCGCTGTTGTGCTCTAAATATATAATAGACTTATTATATATACTGTTGTTATTATTGTATAAATGTATATATGAGTGCATCATGTTTTTTTGGGTTGGGGGGGGGGGGACGTATAAGTGTAATACAATTATGAAAAAATAGTCTGAGTTAAGTGAACTTAATGTGGTGTTTTATAATATAAATGTTTGTACATGAGTGGTTCAATGTGATGCAATTTGTACAAACATGTTGTGACAAATATAATGTATCTGTACTAAGATGAGCGGCACTAAATGCTGGGTACTCGTTATTCGAGACGAACTTTTCCCGATGCTTCGATGGCTCGTCTCGAACATAACGAGCCCCATATTGATTCAATGGGTAGACTCGAGCATTTTTGTCAAGGCCAACACCTGGGAACCGTCATAAAGGATGAAACACCACCCTACTCAGGCTTCAACCGCCAATGGTGTGTTGGCCAGAGAGGACACCAAGGACGGTGAGCAAGAAGCGCTCAACTAATATCGTACATAGATAAAAGTTTTCCAGTATATTTGTGGATTCCACAGCAGGTGTGGACAAAGTTAACATGGAAGCCATGAAACAACCAAATTCTTCTAACCAGCTCTTTGATAAGGGACCATGTCTGGATGCAGTAACTGTATATTAAAGGTTCTTGCAAGTTAAAACTATGTTAGTTGATCGTGGCATGAGCTGGTGCTCCTCTGCCAGGCCTGAGGCTTTCGCCGAATTCCAAGCCCCTGTTCTTCTAGGCCTACTCCCAACACACTGCATAAGAACCCTTTTGTATTAATAAGATCAAGCTGTAAGAGTAAGCGTTCTTAGAAGTTTGGGATATGCGATGGTGAGGGGAATGTAAACAGATGCGCAAGAAGCGCTGAAATAATATCGGTAAATGATAAAAGTTTGCCAGTATATTTTGTGGATTACACAGCAGGGTGGCGACAAAGTTAACAAGTTTGATGTGGAATTCGCTGTAATAGCTCTTGGGCGGTGTGCCTTTTATCGCCTAGGCTCAGCAGTTTGAGCACCGCCTGCTGTCGCTTAGCAAAGGCACTGCTGCTGTGCCTAGAGCTACCGACTGATGGCGCCATGGCCACGGATGGTAATTCTGAGGAGGAGGTGGTGGAGGAGGGGTGGGAGGAGGAGGAGGTATAGTAGGCCCTTGAGACCTGGACCGAGGTAGGCCCCGCAATCCTCTGCGTCGGCAGTATATGACCAGCCCCAGGGTCAGACTCGGTCCCAGCCTGCACCAAGTTAAGTGTAGTAGCGTTCTTATAAGTTTGGGATATGGCGGGTGAGGGGAATGTAAACAGATGCGCAAGAAGCGCTGAAATAATATCCGTAAATGGTAAAAGTTTGCCAGTATATTTTGTGGATAACACAGCAGGGTGGCGACAAAGTTAACAACTTTGATGTGGAATCCATGAAAACAACCCAAATTTCTGCCTGACACACCTCGTTTGATAAGGGGACAATGTATGGAGGCAGCTATATGGACGACTTTTGGAGGTAGCAATGGAGACAACGTGTGGAGGCTGCTATGGAGACAATTTAATTTGGATAGTGCCTGTATGTGGCAGTCCAAAAAAGTTTTCAAACCAGAGGAGCAGGTAGGTGGCCCTCCAGAAAAATGAAATAGATTGAGTGCCTGTATGTGGCAGTCCAAAAAAGTTTTCAAACCAGAGGAGCAGGTAGGTGGCCCTCCAGAAAAAAGATTTTGCTTGTACCGTGGGTCCAGGAGAGTGAATACCCAGTAATCGGTGCTGGAATAAATTCTTTGAACGCGAGGGTCACGGGATAGGCAGCCTAGCATGAAATCTGCCATATGCGCCAGAGTACCAACGCGTAAGAATTCACTCCCCTCACTGGCCTGACTGTCCATTTCCTCCTCCTCCAACTCCTCCAACTCCTCTTCTTCTGCCCATACACGCTGAACAGTGAAGGACTCAACAATGGTCCCCTCTTGTGTCTCGCCAACATTCTCCTCCTCTTCCTCCTCATCCTCCTCCACCTCCACCTCCTCCGATATGCGCTGAGAAACAGACCTACAAGTGTTGCAATACCATCACACACTGTGGTTCTCATGCACTTTTTTTTTGGTTCAAATAGTTTTTATTAAAGATTTTTGAATATTTCACATCATAAGGTTATACAATAACACACAACATAGTGAATGATCAAATATTACAATACAGCTACTCCGGGGCATACCCCGGGTCCATAAAGAAGAAATTTGTTACAAATAACTATTCGATCAAGAACTAGAATAGAATACTTCATCCTATGCGTATGCAAATCTGCGCATCTGTGTTCTTTTATTTGAATGATGAGATGAGAATAATGTGGACAAAATCAATCAAAGCTAATAAAACTTATAAAACAACAACAACATCAACTAGGGCACAAAGTATGTTGTGATGGTCTATAATTAGGATATATTGCGTGTTTGGTTCTTATCTTAGGGGATTTGGAGAGTGTTAGGAGATCCGCTTAGAGAAGTACAGAATTGAGAGGAAGACCAACTATCCCAGATCAGTTTAGGGTTATGTGATCTCAGGAATCCATAGGACATTGTTTCTTCATACCTATAAGCTGTATTAATTTCAATTATCAATTCCTCCCTGGTAGGAATCACCTGGGACTTCCCGGATTGGGCTGAGTACCTGTATTCTGTACCCCTGCTTCCCTTTTTACCTATCCATCTATTAACCTATCTCTGTACCCCGGCTCCCCTGTTCTCTATCTCTGTACCCCGGCCATTGTATACTTCTAGTGTGTTAATAAATATTATTGGTATTAACCCTGAGTGTGGTAAATTATAGTGTACAATACAGAGACTAGAAACAGAAGATATAGAATATAGTAAACAGTACAAGGAAGGTAGTGATATTAATCGTTATATTGCATAACAATTTATAGAACTACCAGTGTCCTATTACACACAGTAAATCTTCACTGTGGACAGATTTCTGGACACAAGCAATATTATATATTCAATACTATTATAGAACTGTCAATGAGGCGTTACGTAATCTGATAGGAAATTTTTACATATAACACAATGTTGAAACAAATATATTTTGCTCTGGTTCTCTCCATTGGGTACGTTATGTATTACATGGTTTGGATGGCAACTAGTAGCATATAATAATATGTTGCCAGATGTGACTTTGTGATGTACAATAGTGTGGATCTGATTGGTGTCAGTATCTCCCATTAGTAGTATATCTAGAAAGGCAATTTCTTTAATAGCATTACTACGATATGTAAACTCTAAATTTAAATTGTTAGAATTGATATACTGTAGAAAGAGTGAATAACTTTTGTATACAAATACATATCCTCAAAATATGCCTGTATAAGTTGGCTAATGCCAGGAAACATTTTGACCTTGTTGGACCACCACAATGACAATGGAGGTAGAAAACATTATCAAATGCAAAATAGATGCTGTTTAAAAGAAAAAGTATGAAAGGAGAAGGAATCTGCCCTGATTACCAGCAAGGAAGGGAGAAGGAGCTAGGAGGATCATCCCACAGACTATATTACCTTCCCGGATTGGGCTGAGTACCTGTATTCTGTACCCCTGCTTCCCTAAAAAAGCAACAGATCATGTGAAAATATAATATTTGGCGTCATCTCTCAAAACCTTTGTCCATGACGTAGGAATGACAGATAACTAGTCTCCTCCCATTCACCTCTGCGTAGAAAGATTTTGTTTTCAACACCTCGAACACAAATGCCATAACTTTGGAAAGTAAAAGGATGAGCAAGCACAGATAGTTGTATTTAATTGTGTTTCAAAGGGGGAATCACATATAATAATTGGTTAAAATACTATGTCTTGTGCGTTAGCTGTAGTATCACAGCTAACACTTTTTTATGCATTACCTAAACCTACACAGGGAATTGTTTACTCCACACATTACCTCCTATTTTTTCTATGCTCTGCAATTCTGCTGGAACATGTGTCAAGTGGATGTGCCAACCTGCGGCTTTTGTTTAAAAAAAAACTCCGAATGCGGTAAGGATACTTTGGGTTTTGCATTTTAGGGAAATGATATCGTTGGGAAGAAAGTTTTTCTTGGGTTAACCTATGTGTAACTCTTGTATACACAATCCTCATACCTAGCTATGTAACACTAGAAAATACAATAGGTTATTTTAGTGCTGTTTACTATTGATTACCTATCTGAATACTTCTTTTTCTTTTAAACAAAAGCATCTATTTGCATTTGATAATGTTTTCTACCTCCATTTGTCCTGTGGTGGTCCAACAAGGTCAAAATGTTTCCTGGCATTAGCCAACTTATCAGGCATATTTTGAGGATATGTATTGTATACAAAAGTTATTCACTCTTTCTACAGTATAATCAATTCTAACAATTAAATTTAGAGTTTACATAGTAGTAAGTATTAAAGAAAATTGCCTTCTAGATATACTACATAATGGGAGCATACTGACACCAATCAGATCCACACTATTGTACATCACAAAGTCACATCTGGACATATATTATATGCACTCAGTTGCCATCCAAACCATGTAATACATAACGTACCCAATGGAGAGAACCAGAGCAAAATATATTTGTTTCAAAAATTGTGTTATATTAAAAATTTCCTATCAGATTATACGTAACGCCTCATTGACAGTTCTATATAGTATTGAATATATAATATTGCTTGTGTCCGAAATCTGTCTCACAGTGAAGATTTACTGTGTGTATAGGACATGGTAGTTCTATAAATTGTTATGCAATATAACGATTATATCACTACCTCCTGTACTGTTTACTATATTCTATATCTTCTGTTTCTAGTCTCTGTATTGTACACTATAATTTACCACACTCAGGGTTATACCAATAATATTTATTAAACACTAGAAGTATACAATGTATAATCACAATACCCACAAACCCACAGAATCCAACCCACCACAATGCATAGAAACACACACACCACACATATAATGATCTTACGCCTAACTATCCTATTATTACGAGAACAAAGGGGGACAGGGAGATATACAGGAAAGCAAGGGGTACAGAGATAGATTTAGTAGATAGGAAAGCTGGGGTACAGAGATAGAGAACAAGGGGAGCCGGGTACAGAGATAGAGAACAGGGGAGCCGGGTACAGAGATGGTTAATAGAGGATAGGTAAAAGGGAAGCAGGGTACAGAAAACAGGTACTCAGCCCAATCCGGGAAGGTAATATAGTCTGTGGGGGATCCTCCAGCTCCTTATCCCTTCCTTGCTGGAATCAGGGCAGATTCCTTCTCCTTCAGCACTTTTTCTTTTAAACAGCATACTATTTTGCATGATAATGTTTTCTACCTCCATTGGTCATGTGGTGGTCCAACAAGGTCAAAATGTTTCCTGGCATTAGCCAACTTATAACAGGCATATTTTGAGGATTGTATTTGTATACAAAAGTTATCACTCTTTCTACGTATATCAATTCTAAACAATTTTAAATTTGAGTTTACATATCGTAGAATGCATTAAAGAATTGCCTTTCTAGTATACCTACTAATGGGAGATACTGACACCAATCAGAGATCCACCACTATTGTACATCACAAAAGCACACAGTCTGGCAACATATTATTATATGCTACTAGTTGCCACTCAAACCCATGTAATACATAACGTACCCAATGGAGAGAACAGCAGCAAAATATATTTGTTTCAACAGTGTTATATGTAAAAATTGCCTATCAGGTACGTAACGCCTCATTGACAGTTCTATAAAGTAGATTGATATATAATATTGCTTGCTTTGTCCAGAAATCTGTCCACAGTGAAGATTTACTGTGTGAATAGGACACTGGTAGTTCTATAAATTTTATATGCAATATAACGATTAATATCACTACCGTTCCGTGTACTGTTTACTATATTCTATATCTTCTGTTTCTAGTCTCTGTATTGTACACATAAGTTTCGAGCCATGACTACAGGGTTAAACCCAAATAGTAAATTTATTAACACACTAGAAGTTACATGTTAATACACAATACCCACAACACCCACAGAATCCTAAACCACCACAACAATGTAAAACACACCACACACCATATATGATCTAATATCACCGCCTAACTACCTCTATAGTATCAGAGAACAAGGGGACAGGAGATTACAGGAAAAGCAGGGGTACGAGATGATTTAGGCAGATAGGAAAAGCTGCGGGGCTACGAGATAGAGAACAGGGACTCCGGGGTACGAGATAGAGAACAGGGGAAGCCGGGTACACGGAGATAGGTAATAGATGGATATGTAAAGAGGAAGCAGGGGAACAGAATACAGGTACTCAGCCCAATCCGTGGAAGGTAATAAGTCTGGTAGTGGAGTGCTCCTAGTCCTCCATTAAGCTGGCTTCGGAGTCCCTTGACTCCTTATGTCACAGGCTGATTTTCTTTTACTTTCAACAGATTCTATTTTGCATTTGATATGTTTCTAACTACCCATTGTCATTGTGGGCGGTCCACAGAGTCAACATGTTTTCCTGGCAATAGCAACTTACTACAGCAATATTTTGAGGATATGTATCTTGATAAAAAAGTTATTCACATAACTGTTCTACAGTATATCAATTCTAAAAACAATGTTAAATTAGAGTTACATATCGCCCTCTCAGTAACGCTATCTAAAGAAATTGCCTGTCTAGATAACTATACGAAATGGGAGATTACTGCGGCCAATCAAGCCTCCACTATTGTACTCACTATCACAAAAGTACACGATCTGAAGCAACATATTATATATGCTACTAGGTTTGCCATCCAAACATGTAATACTAACGTACCCAATGGAGAGAACCAGAGCACAAATACTATTTGTTTCAAAACATTTGTATTATTGTAAAAATTCCTATCAGATTGACGTAAAGCCCTCATGACAGTTCTCATAATGAGTATTGAAATATATTAATATGTTGTGTCAAAAAGTAAACTGCTCGAGTTAATTACGTGTGAAGTAGGGACAGCTGGTAGATTACTATAAATTGTTATGCAATTAAACATTACTATCACTACGTTCTTTGTCACTGTTACTTATTATGATCTATATGCATTCTGTTTCTAGTCTCTGTATTGTACATATAATTTAACCACACATTCAGTGGTACCATACCAATAATATGTAGTTACCACAACTAGAAGTATACATGTAATCCACAATACCCACAAACCACACCGACATCACAACCCCAGCATTGATGTCAAACACACACACCGATATAGCATGTATCTTTACGCATAACTATACCCTATTATTAATACAGGAACAAAGGGGGACGGGGGAGAATTAACACGAAAGCATGTGGTTACAGCACGATAGATTGTACAGGTAGAAAATAGGAAAAGCGGGTGGTCAGCGAGATGAGAACAGCGGGAGCCGGTGTACAGACTAGGAGAACAGGGAGCCCTGGGATACAGAGATAGGTTAATAGATGGATAGGTAAAATCTCTATCTCTGTACCCCGGCTCCCCTGTTCTCTATCTCTGTACCCCAGCTTTCCTATCTACCTAAATCTATCTCTGTACCCCTGCTTTCCTGTTAATCTCCCTGTCCCCCTTTGTTCTCTGTAATAATAGGGATAGTTAGGCGTAAAGATCATTATATGTGTGTGTGTGTGTTTACATGCATTGTGGTGGGTTGGATTCTGTGGGTTTGTGGGTATTGTGATTAGCATTGTATACTTCTAGTGTGTTAATAAATATTATTGGTATTAACCCTGAGTGTGGTAAATTATAGTGTACAATACAGAGACTAGAAACAGAAGATATAGAATATAGTAAACAGTACAAGGAAGGTAGTGATATTAATCGTTATATTGCATAACAATTTATAGAACTACCAGTGTCCTATTACACACAGTAAATCTTCACTGTGGACAGATTTCTGGACACAAGCAATATTATATAGTTCCAAATACTATTTAGAACTGTCAATGAGGCGTTACGTAATCTATATGAAATTTTTACATATACACATTTGAAACAACTATTTTGGCTCTGGTTCTCTCCATTGGGTACGTTATGTATTACATGGTTGGGATGCAAACTATTAGCATATACTAAATATGTTGCCAGATGTGACTTTGTGATGTATCAATAGTGTGGATCTTGATGGGTGTCAGTATCTCCACATTAGTATATATCTAGAAAGCAATTTCTTTAATAGCATTACTACTATATGTAACTCTAATTATTTTTTAGAATTGATATACTGTAGAAAAGAGTGAATAACTTTTGTATACAAATACATATCCTCAAAATATGCCTGTAAAGTTGCTAATGCCAGGAAACATTTTGACCTTGTTGGACCACCACAATGACAATGGAGTTGAAAACATTATCAAATGCAAAATAGATGCTGTTTTAAAAGAAAAAGTATAAAGGAGAAGGAATCTGCCCTGATTACCAGCAAGGAAGGGAAGGAGCTAGGAGATCATCCCACAGACGATATTACCTTCCCGGATTGGGCTGATACCTGTATTCTGTACCCTGCTTCCCTTTTTACCTATCCATCTATTAACCATCTCTGTACCCGCCCCCGTTCTCTACTCTTACCCCCGGCTCCCCTGTTCTCTATCCTGTACCCTCAGCTTTCCTATCCTACCTAAAATCTATCTCTGTACCCCTGCTTTCCTGTTCATTCCCGCCCTCCCCCTTTGTTCTCTGTAATAATAGCTGATATTTAGCGTAAAGATCATTATATGTGTGTGGTGTGTTTATATGCATGTGGTGGGTTGGATTCTGTGGGTTTGTGGGTATTGTGATTAACTTGTATACTTCGTGTGTTAATAAATATTATTGGATTATACCTCTGAGTGTGGTAATTATAGTGTACAATACAGAGACTAGAAACAGAAGATATAATATAGTAAACAGTACAAGAAGGTAGTGATATTAACTTATATTGCATACAATTTAGAACTACCAGTGTCCTATTACACACAGTAAATCTTCACTGTGGACGATTTTCTGGACACAAGCAATATTATATATCAATAACTATTATAGAACTGTCAATGAGGCGTTACGTAATCGGATAGGAAATTTTTACATATAACACAATGTTGAAACAAATATATTTTGCTCGGTTTCTCTCCATGGGTACGTTATGTTACATGGTTTGGATGTGGCAACTAGTAGCATATATATAATATGTTGCCAGATGTACTTTGTGATGTACAATAGTGTGGATCTGATTGGTGTCAGTATCTCCCATTAGTAGTATATTCTAGAAAGGCAATTTCTTTAATAGCCATTACGACGATATTAAACTCTAAATTAAATTGTTAGAATTGATATACTGTAGAAAGAGTGAATAACTTTTGTATACAATACTATCCTCAAAATATGCCTGTATAAGTTGGCTAATCCAGAAACATTTTGACCTTGTGGACCACCACAATGACAATGGAGGTAGAAAACATTATCAAATGCAAAATAGATGCTGTTTAAAAGAAAAAGTATGAAAGGAGAAGGAATCTGCCCTGATTACCAGCAAGGAAGGGAGAAGGAGCTAGGAGGATCATCCCACAGACTATATTACCTTCCCGGATTGGGCTGAGTACCTGTATTCTGTACCCCTGCTTCCCTTTTTACCTATCCATCTATTAACCTATCTCTGTACCCCGGCTCCCCTGTTCTCTATCTCTGTACCCCGGCTCCCCTGTTCTCTATCTCTGTACCCCAGCTTTCCTATCTACCTAAATCTATCTCTGTACCCCTGCTTTCCTGTTAATCTCCCTGTCCCCCTTTGTTCTCTGTAATAATAGGGATAGTTAGGCGTAAAGATCATTATATGTGTGTGTGTGTGTTTATATGCATTGTGGTGGGTTGGATTCTGTGGGTTTGTGGGTATTGTGATTAACATTGTATACTTCTAGTGTGTTAATAAATATTATTGGTATTAACCCTGAGGTTGGTAAATTATTGTACATACAGAGACTAGAAACGAAGATATAGAATATAGTAAACAGTACAAGAAGGTAGTGATATTAATCGTTATATTGCATAAATTTATAAATACCAGTGTCCTATTACACACAGTAAATCTTCACTGTGGACAGATTCTGGACACACAATAGATAATTCAATACTATTATAGAACTGTAAATGAGGCGTTACGTAATCTATAGGAAATTTTTACATATAACACAATGTTGAAACAAATATATTTTGCTTCTGGTTCTCTCCATTGGGTACGTTATGTAATTACATGGTTTGGATGGCAACTAGTAGCATATATAATATGTTGCCAGATTGACTTTGTGATGTACAATAGTGTGGATCTGATTGGTGTCAGTATCTCCCTTAGTAGATATCTAGAAAGGCAATTTCTTTATAGCATTACTACGATATGAACTCTAAATTTAAATTGTTAGAATGATATACTGTAGAAAGAGTGAATAACTTTTATACAAATACATATCCTCAAAATATGCCTGTATAAGTTGGCTAATGCCAGGAAACATTTTGACCTTGTTGGACCACCACAATGACAATGGAGGTAGAAAACATTATCAAATGCAAAATAGATGCTGTTTAAAAGAAAAAGTAGTACATCTAGAATGTAATCAATATAAACAGCACTAAAATAACTATTTCTATTTCTATTGCTACAATAGCTAGGTGATGAGGAATTGTGGTATACAAAGAGGTTACATCATAGGTTAACCAAGAAAAACGTTCTTCCCAAGATAAATTTTCCATAAAATGCAATACACCAAAAGTATCCTTAACGCATTCTGGAGTTTTTTAAAACAAAAGGCCGAAGGTTGGCATCCATCCATGCTGACACATGTTCCAGCAGAATTGCAGAGCAAGAAAAAATAGGAGGTAATGGTGGAGTAAAAATTCCCTTGTGATGTTTAGGTAATGCATAAAACAGTGTTACTGTGATATAAAGCATAACTGCAAAGCTATAGTGATTTTACCAAATTATTATATGTGATTCCCCCTTTGAAAACAAATAGTACAATACCTACTCTGTGCTGCTCATCCTTTTCTTTCCAAAGTTATGGCATTTTCTGTTCTGAAGGTGTTTGACAAAATCTTTCTCACCAGAGGTGAAGTGGGCGGAGACTAGTATCTGTCAGTCTACAGTCATGGACAAAAGTTTTGAGAATGACGCAAATATTATATTTTCACATGATCTGTTGCTTTGTTGATCATCAAACTGCTCTTGGACGGTTGGGAGAAGTTGCTCTTGGAGGACATCTGGTGCCATTCTTTATTCATGATGTGTTTTTTTTTAGGCGAGATGTGAGAGAGCCGTATTCCCTTGGCTGAGAAGCCCCCCACACATGATGGTTGCAAGTGCTTTACAGTTGGCATGAGACAAGACTGGTGGTATCGCTCACCTTGTCTTCTCCGAACAAGCTGTTTTCCAGATGTTCCAAATAATTGGAAAGGGGATTCATCAGAGAAAATGACTTTACCCCAGTCCTCAGCAGTCCAGGAACTTTCCTGGAATTTCAAGAGGTGGTAGTCGATTTTTAGAGACCAGGAAGGGGAGAGTGCTAGTACATCTGGACGTGAGGCCACAACACGCATTGTACCAGGGCTGCACTTTACAGGAGAAGTTCCCCAAACTACCAGCAAGCGAAGGACACAGAAGAGGTGCAGGGTGAGCTCCAAAAGGGGCATAAAAAACAAACTGTATACCAATGTGACACGTGCCCCGAGAATCCAGGGTTATGCATGAAGGAGTGTTTCAGGATTTACCACACATCCCTGGTTATATCATTGTACCCTAATGCACACAGCTTATACATCATGCCACACCTTCCCTGCTCAGCTCTGCCATGGGCCCAGCCTGTAGATTATTGCTACATATGGAGTATTGCCATACCCAAGAGAACCTGCATCATGATTTTTGGGGTGTTTGTCTCCCGTGGCAGGAGGTGGGCATAAGATGACATAATGGATAATTGTGACTATGCCTAATCCATTATGCATCATCTTTGGTTCCCCGGTGGGGTTAAAAAGTTCTCACTACCAACTCACCTAGATGTTACAATGTAGGGGTGTGTTTTCAAATATGGTCTATTCTCGGGGGTTTCTACAGTACTGATCCCGAGGGCGCTAGCAAATGTTTATTACCAAAAAAAAAATGAATTTTGGCTAATTTTCATTTGTCACTACAATGGCACATTTGAGAAAACAATGCAATTTTTACACTGCCCCATTCACTTTGTATTATATTTGGGCCAGCTGAGCAGGGGTTCAAATGCTCATACAACCCCAGATCAATTCTGTTAAGGGAGCCCTTTCCTAAAACGGGGTCAGTATTCAGGGTTTTCTATTGTACTGGTATCTCAGGGGCACCCCAACACCAGCCTAGTGAAAAGGGTGCTCCAAAAGCTACATTTTGCTTGTCCCTTCTCAGCCCTGCCGTGGCCCCAGCCTGTAGACTATTGCTTGTCACATTGGCACATGTGTGCTATTGCCATGCTCAGGACAACCCACATAATGATTGTTTTGGTGTTTGTCTAAAGTGGCATGGGTTGGGCACAATATATTAGGCACTAAAATGGCATTTTTGAGATAAAAACACATTTTTTTCTCTGCACCATTTAGTTTGCATTAGATTTTGGCCAGCATGTTGGGGGTTAAAATGCTCACTGGGGTTTCTTTTGCACTGATTCCTCACGGCCCTGCGAACATGACATGGCACTCCAAATCCAAACGTATGCAAACTAAGCTGCAAAAGCAAAATTTCACTCCTTCCCTTCCCAGCCTTGCTGTCAATTATTGGCACATGTGTGGTATTTCCGTACTCTGGACAACCCACAAAATGCTTTTTGGGGTGTTTGTCTAAAGTGGCATGGGTTGGGAACAATATATTAGGCACTAAAATGACATTTGTGAGATAAAAACACATTTTTTACTCTGCACCTTTTACATTGCATAAAATTTTGGCCAGCATGTTGGGTTTAAAATGCTCACCACAACCCCAGAAAAATTCTTTGATGGATCTAGGTTCCTAAATGGTGACATCTTTGGAGGTTTTCTATTGTACTGTTACTTCATGGGCTCTTCAACTACACTGTGGCACCACAAAACATTTGCATCCAAATTTACCTGGCAAAAACCCTATAGAACGAACTCTGTTCTGGACATTGCTGTGCGACAAAACAGCAGTTGACATCCACATGTCTGGTATTGCCGTACTCGGAAGAAGCAGGGCAAAAATTTTCGGATGTATATTTATCTCAAATTCATTCTGAATGTGTCTGTTCTAAGGCTAAATTAGAATAATTGTAAACAAAAATTAAAAGTTCTAAATTTCCAATCAATAATTAAAGGGTTTATAGACTTCTCAAATGCTGAATTGAATAGGTTGAGATGTTAGGCTTATAAAATGTGTTACTTCTAGGTGTCTATAGTACGAAAGCCTTTAAAGGCCACTTCCAAATTGAATTGGTCACCAAAAATTTTGCATTTTTCGAATTTCTAGAAAATCTGAGAAGTTGCTTCTAAAACTTGAAACCTTTTCACATCCATAAAAAAATGGAAAAGTAAAACAAATTATGGAAACAAGAAAAAGACCAATGGCAAAAGGTTTCTACAAAAGAACAAAATTGTGGTATGACTTTTTGTCTAAAAGTAGAACATTTGAAACTTTGAAAATTTTAATTTTTTCCAATTTTTCCTAAATTATTGAATTTTAACCCCCCCCCCCCCCCCAAAGAAACAGATCACCGAAATGATACTTCTAACATAAACTACAATGTGTTTTACTTTCTGTTTATTGCCCCCCACTTTCAAAAATCAATAACTTTTATATTTTTCAGAGCTATATGAGGGCTTCTTTTCTGCTTTGTAAATTGTACTTCCTAATCACAGTATTTTATATTACATGCCGTGAACTGTGAAGTGGAAATAAAATTCAAAATGTTGCAAGATTTACAAAAAAAGCATTTGCACAATTTTCTTGTGGGCTCTGTTTTTACTTCTTTCGCTGTGTAGTCCAAATGGCATCTCTAATTTATTAAATTTTGTATGTGTTTGAAAACAGCAAAAAAGTGGCTATTCAGACTTTTGGGCGCATTTTTACATTACGGGGCTCACCGCTGTAAATAACTGTTTTTATATTTTTATAGATTGGAAATTTTGGGACACGGTGATAACCAATATGTTGTTCTTTTTTCAAAATTTTTTAAATTATATATTGTTTTATATGTGTCTTCTTTATATTTAGTCTTCTTTATTGTCACACGTACACTTGGAACCAACACACACAGGGACAACCAACGAAAAGTGGCAACTAGAGATGGGCGAATCGATTCTAATGATTCTAACTTCGGTTAGAATTTCAGGAAAAATTTGATATGCCACGAAGCTGAAGTTTATGCTGATTCGTGGAAACGAAGTTTTTTTTTCCCCTCATGTTTCTGTATAACGCACATTGCCATACCTTTTGGGGGCTCTTGTTTACAGCCAGATTCACGTGTGAAATCCACATAGTTTATACAGTGATTTTCGCATAAATTACACTGTCAGTTGTGGGGTATCTGTATAACACACATTGCAATACCTTTTGGGGGCTCTAGTTTACAGCCAGATTCACGTGTCAAATCCACGTAGTTTATACAGTGATTTTCACTGAAATTACACTGTCAGTTGTGGGGTATCTGTATAACGCATATTGCAATACCTTTTGGGGGCCCTAGTTTACAGCCAGATTTACATGTCAAATCCACATAGTTTATACGTGAATTTTCGCCTGAAATTACACTGTCAATTGTGGAGTATCTGTATAACGCACATGGAATACCTTTTGGGGCTATAGTTTTACGTCCAATTCACGTGTCAATCCAATAGTTTATAAACCACTTGTCAACAAAGGATGGCAGGTGGAGCAGGCAGAGGGTGCTGCATCACATAGAGGAGTTTCGCAGCAGGGGGACTCTGTGAGGGCAGAACACTGCCGTTGTCATCTAGTGGCAGTGTGTTATCAACAACCCAAAGGTCATCCATTCCTCAATTAACATCTGACAACCCCAGCCAGGGTCCTGGGTCCTCTGATACAACAATATTTTGGCATGGCCCTCACCTTTCCTCACCCAGGCTCTGTCCTTTCCTTTCCCACAGCCAGAGAGCTACTAGCAGTCTGTGCATACTGACACCGGTGAGTAGAGTATCAGTGACCGGGAAATGCAAATTGACGATGATGTAGCCAATCGCACTTAGAGCCGGGTGTAACAGGGGATTCATCATCTCGTGGTGAAGAGAGTGTCAGCTTGTGGGGCAGGCAGCAAGTCGCTACTGTAGCTGTGAGTCCAGCAGGGTGGCAGCAGTGCGAGGACGGGAGCCAAACTTCCGCGGGTACAAATCCCGATTCGCAGGGCCAAATAAGCAGTGGCAACAGGGGCTCACGAGGCAGCGGCGTCAGTAGTAGTCGCTCATGCAGATGTTGGCGGTAAAATCCACCAACCAGAGGAGCTGAGCGTCGGTAATGTCTATCTGCGGAAGAAAGTGAAGCGTGGCCAGGAGCTAACCTTGCCAACACATGCAGCGTCACACATCCAATGGCTTGGGAAAACGGGTGTCAGATGCGTCCATCCTGCAGGCGCAGCAACAGCAGCAGCACCTAGTGGCACACATGCTGTTTCAGCAAGTCAAGGCTCCAGCACCTCTGCCAAAGGGAACTGTTGTCTTGACATCATATCCCGTCCAGATGCTCCTGCTCCTCGCTACGCATGGAGCGCAGCGTCGTTGCGAGGCGATTACAAAAGAAGACAACTCTATCGTCCAGCCATCCTAAAGGTGGAGAAGCTGACCGTGCTCTTGTCAAGTTGTTGGTACTGAGTCCTCTCCCTTTCCAAGTCGTGGACTTCTGCCACCCTTCGAGACTAATGGCTTGTGCAGGGCTTTCTCCTCCACGTTGTCAAACTGCTGCTCCTGCGCCAGTGTCCCTCCTCCCTCCTCCTCTCCACCACCACCTCAGCCTCCACAAGTGCTGCTGCCATCATACCACATGTGACAGGCACAGCGGTGTCACGCAGTTCTTCACCTGGTTTGCCTGGGCAACGAAGTCGCCAACAAACATATCATTGTGCCACGCTGTGGCTCCTCCTCCTGCTGCTGCTTCTGATGCCACCTTCACACTATATCTGTGCCACTCTGCGGCTCCTGCTGCTGCTTTTGATGCCAACACACACTATATCATTGTGCCACTCTGCCGTCTTGAGCTTCTGATGCCACCTTCACATTATATCATTGTGCCACTGCTGGGCGGCTCCTCCGTGCTGCTGCTACTGATGCAACCTTCACACTATATCATTGTGCCACTCTGTGGCTCTGCTGCTGCTGCTTTTGATGCACCCACACTATCTCATTGTGCCACTCTTGCTGCTCTTGCTGCTTCTGATGCCAACTTCATACTATATCATTATGCCACTCTGTCGGGGTCCTGCTGTTCTGATCCACCAACACACTGATATCATTGTGCCACTCGAGGGCTCTGCTGCTGCTTTGATGCCACCAGCACACTATATCATTGTGCCACTCTGCCGCTCTTGATGCTTTGATGCCACCAACCACTATATCATTGTGCCACTCTGCGGGCTCCGCTGTGCTTTTGATGCCACAACCACTATATCATTGTGCCACTCTGCTCTGCGCCTTGATGCTTCTGATGCACCTTCACACTATATCATTGTGCCACTCTGCGGCTCCTCCTGCTGCTGCTGCTATGATGCCACCTTCACACTATTCATTGTGCCACTCTGCGGGCTCCTGCTGCTGGCTTTGATGCCACCAACACACTATAATTGTGCCACTCTGCTGCTCTTGCTGCTTCTGATGCCACCTTCAAACTATTCATTATCCACTCTGCGGGTTCCTGCTGCTTCTGATGCCACCAACACACTATATCATTGTGCCACTCTGGGGCTCCTCCTCTGCTGCTACTGATGCCACCAGCACACTATATCATTGGTACTCTGCGGCTCCTGCTGCTACTGATGCCACCAATGCACTATATCATTGTGCCACTCTGCTGCAGGCTCCGCTGCTTCTAATGCCACCTTCATACTATATTATTGTGCCACTCTGCTGCTCCTGCTGCTTTCTGATGCCAGCTTCACACTATATCATTGTGCCATTCTGCGGCTCCTTCTGCTTCTGATGCCACCTTCACACTATATCATTGTGCCACACTGCAGGCACCTGCTGCTTTCTGATGCACCTTCACACTATATCATTGTGCACCCTGTGCTTTCCCTTTTGCTGCCACCATGTTGCTGAACCCTGTGGAGTCCTGCTGCTGGTTCTTCGTCGCCACCTCCACACTTTTATCATGTGCCACTTTGTGGCCTCCTTTTGCTGCTGCTGATGCCACCACCACACTGTATAATTGTGCCAATCTGTGGCTTTCCCTGTTATTACTGGCCACCATGCTTGCGCACCTTGGGATCCTGCTGCTGATGCCAGCTCCACACTAAATCATTGTGCCACCTGTGGCTATCCCTGTTTGCTGCCACCATGTTGCTGCCACTGTGGGCTCCTGCTGCTGCTTTCTGCTGCCGCACCTCCAACTCTTATAATTGTGCCACTTTGTGGACTACCATGTTTCCTCCGCCACCTCCATAATTTGTCATTGTGCCACCTGCAGCCTACTCATGCTGCTGCCACTGACTGCTGTCTCCTCTCCTGGAACACCCTGTAATTTCCATAATGCTGTTTTCACCCCTCACCTCACCTAGGACATTGCCACTATGTTTGGTTTTCCCCTTCTTCATCTGTCAGAAGGATGAAAAGCTTCAGGATTGATAGCCAAAAGCAGGATTGGATACAGAACACAGAGGATATGCAGTCCCATTTTCTGCTCCATCTCTATTCTGGATCAATTCCTGTTTTTTTTGGCTTCAGCATACTGATGGATTATGACCGATTGAAAGAGGACACTGACGCGTGAAAAGAAGGGCAAAATGTACAGTGACGTCAATGCAAAATTACGCGACATCCTCTGCACTCTTTGGGGGCTTTCCACATGCATCCGCGTTAACAGAACAGGTTCTGTCTGTCGAATCTATGGAACTATGATGTCAGTGTAAAGAGTGCACTCTTTGATGTTATATTGGTTTTCTTGGCCCTCAGCTCGGTCCTTTCGCTGGCACAGACGTTACCTTTCAGCTGCGTTCCCGCTTTGCTTATTTTGGGGAAGTTACCTATGTAGTGCACATGAAGTGAAGAGTGAAGCGATTCTAAGAGCCGCGGCTGTCATTGCGTGTCATACAATAAAACACGCATTGTTTGAAGACCAACCCACGCTCCCTATGCATATTTAATCATGGCACAACGTTCTACAACTCCCTACAGCCTCTCTGCAGCCAGGAAAGCCTGTTTTTAAACGTGATTCGTTTTGATTGGATTCGGGTCGAATCAAATTTTTTCGAAAAAGTTTCTTTAATAAATCATTACCAAGTTAGATAAATCTGCCCATTTTTTTCCTTCCTTCCATGGACCTTTCTCTTATTATTGATGTTGGGAAATGACATTCCAGAGAGTATGGCTTCACAACCTTTTGCAAAGAAACCATCAATATTTTTTGTGGAATTATTAAACAAACTATACGCATGTTTCAATATCCATATTTTTCAACATCTTAGACTCTCTAGATATAATAAGTCCCCTTATTACAAAACTACAATATGCATCTTATTTCAATAAACATTCAGTGTCCATCTAAATTATCTACAGTACATCTCTGCACAGGATCATCTGTCTGATAATAAGAACACACAAACTATGCATAACATTATTATCCACTATGAACACATGTTGAGACATGGCCATCTTCTCTTCTTCTTCTGGAGATTTTCCACAGTGAGTTAAATTCATACAAACCGCTGGTAGTTATCAAAAACTTATCTTCTCTTTTGTGTTCTTCAGGTTAAAGAATATGCCTTCCTTGAACTGTTTATGGTTCACCATTGGAATCAAAAATGAAAATGCTTTGGTTATTTTCTTTTATCCAATTACTTCATCATAACTTTGTTTACATAAATAAGACCCATTGCCTGTTTTGATAGTTTAGCATATTGCAAAACAATAGTGTACAAGTGATTGTAAAAACATAGGACCTGTATCTGGGGTATTCAGGGATATCACCTTACTTTTGGTTCCTCACATAATGCACACTATAAAACATACTCCAGCTATAGGATTGATACAATCATGCTATCAATGTACATATGACTGCTTTAAAGAATAACTCTGCATTTACAACTTTAGGTGCAAGGTATGCGGCTGCTGTTTACAATGTAACTTCAATTTGACTGGTACTGGGAGTTTACAACTCTAATGATGTCCTAATACATTTTTACTAATGAAGCTTCTAAATGTATCTCATACCCGATTTATATATCAACACTATTTGAAATCTCAATATGTGATTGGTCAAAACATCATTTCCGGGGCTATGTACGACTAAACCAAGTTATCACTGTTCAGTCACCACACAAGAAACACAGCGAAATACAGCACAATTATTTCTTATCTTTTCTAAAATATTGCAGTTATTGCAGCAATTGATTATTTATTTTTTGCTTTACCTTAGTGGTTGTCACTTACAACCCCTGTAATGTGTGTGTTCTCCCTAAAACCAGAGGACCCCTACACGTAAATCAATTCATAGCCCCCCATACTGTTATACACACATCAGATTTATTCACCCTACATATAAGACCATAAACGTAGAACACAGTTGAACATATACATCAGAGGCACATTCTAACAGCATTCACAGTGTTGCAATACCAGCACACACTGTGGTTCTCATGCACTTTTTAAGCACACTCTACCGAATTTATTGACTTTGGATTGTTTATAACCAAATTTCCTTAAACGTTAATAACGTTATCTGACTTACCCATTTTTACATTGCTAATTAAACTAGTTCAGTTGCTTTACATTTTTAAAGGAACAAAGACAGCAATTAACGCATTATTTACTCTCCTAACTCTTCTGTCACCTCATTATCATCATCTATTTTTTAACTTAAACACTGAAACTATCTGCTCACTGGCTCTACTTTTCCCTTTATCCTTGACCATTTCTTTCAAATCCTTATCTACTACGTGGGATTCTTGTATCCTCAGCAGACAGCAGCATCTCCCCTACTGCGCTGAGTTCATTCATACTTCATGTACATATTTACTTAGACTGCCATTTAAAAAATTTTTTGCCATTCCACCAACACATAATTTTAATTAAAGTGATCAACAGGTCATATAGTCCCAAAATGGTAATAATAAGATAAAAACTTACAGTCTTATCCTCAACAAAATGATAACTTACACAGTATAAAACAAGTAATAAACAAGAGAATTGACATCAATTGGGCAAACAAGAATATGTTTCCATACAAAAAATTTTAATTTTTTTTTAATCAATTTAAAAACCTATCATAGTATCTATTATAAAACCTAATAAACGCCTACAATAGCGTTTATATTTTATTCTGGTTGATTGCTGGTGCGTGGCTGCTGTAGTGCATCTACTACCATATTGTGAGGAATTTGCAGTGAGACTTGCGACCGCTGTGTAGAGCGGCTTAGTGACGCACATATCCATCGCAAAGTACGAAGTGGGACAATTTATTAGGGGTTGGATTTCAATTAGGCACAGTCTGCCATTTACTTTTGCATTTTACAACGTTTATTTTTTTCATAACTCACGTCATGCTCATCGGCATAGCAGTGTGCTTCATAACTTGCAGAAAAGTAGCCATAGAGAACCAAACGCTTACTTAGACCTACATAGCGTTAATATTTTATTACTGGTTGATCTGCGGGTGGCTGGCCTGCTGTAATGCATGCTACTACCATATTGTAGAGAATTTGCAGGGGGACTGCTACCATTGTGTTTTAGCTCTTAGTGACACCATATCCACCTCAACACCAAAGTGGGACAATTTATTAGGGGTTTAGTTTCAATTAGGCACAGTCTGCC
This sequence comes from Engystomops pustulosus, assembly GCA_019512145.1. NCBI lineage: Eukaryota > Metazoa > Chordata > Amphibia > Anura > Leptodactylidae > Engystomops > Engystomops pustulosus. The sequence continues at coordinate 86,663,206 of CM033646.1, read as the reverse complement.
GTTTCTTTTTATTTTACATTAATTTTTATAACTCAGCGTCATCTCATCTGCAATAGCAGTGTGCTTTCATAGAACTTGCTCTAGAAATAGCCATAGGAGAATCCAAACGGCTTACTTAGACCTACACTAAGCGTGTATATATTTTATTTCTGTTGATCTGCTGTGGTGGCTGCTGTAGTGCATCTACTACCATATTGTGAGGAATTGCATGAGACTGTTGACCGTTGTGTTTTAAGCACTTAGTGACGCACATAGCCATCGCAAAGACAAAGTGGGACAATTTATTAGGGTTTGATTTCAATTAGCACAGTTCTGCCATTTACTTTTATTTTACTTTATTTTTTCATAACTCGCGTCATCTCATACTGCATAGCAGTGGTGCTTTCATACTTGGCTAGAAAATAGCCATGGAGAATCAAAACGGCTTACTTGGGCCTACAATAGCGTTATATATGTTTTTCTTCTGGTGATCTGCTGTGTGCTGGCCTTGCTGTAGTGCATCTACTGACCTATTGTGAGAATTTGCAGTGAGACTTGCGACCGTTGTGTTTAGCGCTTAGTGACGCACATAGCCATCCGAAAGACCGAAGTGGGCAATTTTTAGGGGTGGATTTCATTAGGCACATCTGCATTACTTTTTATTTACGTTATTTTTTCATAACTCAGCGTCATCTCTCTAGCATAGCAGTTGTGCTTTCATACTTGGCTAGAAAAATAGCCATGGAGAACCAAACGGCTTACTGGGCTTACAATAGCGGTTATATATTTATTTCTGGTTGAGCTGCTGGTGGCTGGCCTGCTGTCATGCATCTACTACCTATTGTGGTGGATTTGCAGGGGGACTTGCACCATGTTTTTAGCTCTTATGACACCATACACCACCTCACACCCAAAGTGGGACATTTCTTAGGGGTTGATTCAATTAGGGCACAGTCTGCCAGTTTCTTTTTATTTACATTTATTTTCATAACTCATCGTCATTCATCTGGCATAGCATGTGCTTTCATACTGGGCTAGAAATAAGCCATAGGAGAATCCAAACGGCTTACGTAACCTACAATAGCGTATATATTTTGTATTTGTTGTATCTGCTGGTGGCTGGCCTTGCTGTAGTGCACTACTACACATATTGTGATAATTGCAGTGAGACTTGTGACCGTGTGTTTACCACTTAGTGACGCACTATCCATCGCAAAGACCAAAGTGGACACAGTTTATAAGGGGGGTGGATTTCAATTAGGCCAGTCCTGCCATTTACTTTTTATTTTAACGTTTGATTTTCCATACTCAGCGTCATCTCATCTGGCATAGCATGTGCTTTCATACGTGCTAGAAAATAGCCATGGAGAATGAAAACGGCTTACTTGGGCCTACATGCGTTATATATTTTATTCTGTTGATCTCTCTGGTGGCTGGCCTTGCTGAGTGCATCACTACCATATTGTGAGGAATTTGCAGTGAGACTTGCGACCGTTGTGTTTAGCGCTTAGAGACGCACATATCCATCGCAAAGACCAAGAGTGGAACATTATTATGGGTTTGATTCAATTAGGCCCAGTCTGCCAGTTTCTTTTATTTTACATTTAATTTTTTCATACTCACATCTCTCATCTGCATAGCAGTGTGCTTCATACTGGCTAAAAATACCATAGGAGATTCGAAACGGCTTACTTGGCCGACAATAGCGTTATATATTTATGTCTGGTTGATCTGGCTGGTGGCTGGCCTTCTGTAGTGCATTCTACTACCATATGTGAGGAATTTGCAATGACTGCGACCGTTGTGTTTGTAGCACTTAGGACGCACATATCCATCGGCAAAACCGAAGGGGACAATTTATTAGGGTTTGATTTCAATTAGGGCAGCGTCTTCCATTTACTTTTTATTTTACTTTATATTTGTTATAACTCACGCGTCATCTCATCTGGCATAGCAGTGTGCTTTCATACTTGGCTAGAAAATAGCCATAGGAGAATCCAAACGGCTTACTTGGCCTACAATAGCGTTAATATTTTATGTTCTGGTTGATCTGCTGGTGGCTGGCCTCTGTAGTGCATCTACTACCATATTGTGAGGAATTTGCATGCGACTTGCGACCGTTTGTTTAACGCTTAGTGACGCACATAATCCTCGCAAAGACCGAGTGGGGACAATTTTTAGGGGGTGGATTTCAAGTAGGCACAGTCTGCCATTACTTTTTATTTTACTTTTATTTTTTTATACTCAGCGTCATCTCAATCTCTGGCATAGCATGTGTCCATACTTGGCTAGAAATAGCCATGAGATAATCCAAACTGACTCTTCGGGCCTACAATAGCGTTATATATTTTATTTCTGGTTGATCTGCTGGTGGCTGGCCTTGCTGTATGCATCTACTACCATATTGTGAGGAATTTGCAGTGAGACTTGCACCGTTGTGTTTAGCCTTGTGACGCACCTCCATCCAAAGACGAAGTGGACAATTTTTGGGGTTGGATTCAATGGCACGTCTGCCATTACTTTTTATTTTAACGTTATTTTTCATATTCAGCGTCACTCTCTGGCATAGCATGTGCTTTCATACTTGGCTAGAAAATAGCCATAGGAGAATCCAAACGGCTTCTTGGGCCTCCAATAGCGTTATATATTTTATTTCTGGTATCTGCTGGGGCTGGCCTTGCTGTAGTGCATCTACTACCATATTGTGGGAATTTGCGGGGGACTTGCTATCCGTTGTGTTAGCTCTAGTGACACACATATCCACCTCAAACACCAAATGGGACAATTTATTAGGGGTTTGATTTCAATTAGGCAGTCCTGCCAGTTTCTTCTTTTTATTTACACTTTAATTTTCATAACTCAGCGTCATCTCATCTGGCATAGCAGTGTGCTTTCATACTTGGCTAGAAAATAGCCATAGGAGAATCCAAACGGCTTACTTAGGCCTACAATAGCGTTATATATTTTATTCTTGGTTGATCTGCTGGTGGCTGGCCTTGCTGTAGTGCATCTACGACCATATTGTGAGGAATTTGAGTAAAATTTGCGACCGTTGTGTTAAGACTGCTATAAATAGAGCCATAGCATAGGAAGCATCGTTTGGTTTAATAAAAACTAAAAATTAAAAAAAATTAAAGTTATAACTTCCTTTTCAAAATGTTTACCGAGGCCAGGGGTAGAGGACGAGGGCGGGACGTGGGCGTCCAACTAACTGCAGGGGTCAGAGGCCGTGGTCCTGGCGGGGGTGAGACACCACCTGCTGATGAGAGCAGCGGAACGCCGCAGAGCTACACCCCCAGTTCATGTCTCAAGTTCACTGGACTCTGGTAGAGCACTGTTGAGGCCAGAACAGTGCGAACGGTGAGTCGTGGATGCCGACAATGCTTCGAGCAATTGTCCACCGCGTCTCTTCCACGCAGTCCACCCATGTCACCGAAAAGCGCATTAGAAAAAGCAACCGCTAGCCACCTCTGTCCATGTGAAGCACCTCAACCAGGAAAGAACGCTAGAGCCCTCGCGCGCCAAGGAGAGACCACTATCACTATCCCGTCGCTGGTAACACACACGGGCAAAAGTTTGGTCATTGTGAAAACTGCAGACGAAAAAACCACCTCACGATAAACAAATCTGGGTTCGGTTCACCCCTGCTCCCCGGTGTCACTCAAAGAGAACGCACTGCGGGTTCGTTAGACCCTGCGCTGTGGGTGCATGTTGTTTAGTAAACACATCGATAGTGGCGCCGTTCCCAGAATGGGGAGCCAACCACATCTACACTTGGGGCGGCGAGATGACTGGTCAAGTGAAACGCAGGGAGGGTACACTCAGGGACAGAAACGAAACAAAAGGCAATGTCTCTGTGTTATGATAGTACACATGGAGAAACATTACGAAGACAAACCGGAGACGGAGGCACACGTAGCTGCAGAGCACACGGGTAGGAATTGGGTGGCCACAAAAATGATACACAACAAAAAAGCAAAAGAATCAAAAAGGGGAGGGGATAAAAACAAAACAAAAAAAAAAGAAAGAAAGAAGGGAAAAGAGGAAGCGAAAAAACAGGGAAAGAAAAAGAAAAAAAACAAAAAAAAAAAAAAGAAAAGGAAAAAAAAAAAAAGGGGGAGGGAGAAAAACGAGAAGAAACAAAGGGAAAAAAGCAAAAAAAAAAGGGGGGAAAGGAGGAGGGGGACAAAGGGGGAGGAGGAAAAAAAAAGAAAAGGAGGAGAAAAAGCAACCAAACAAACAACTAAGGGGCGGGCGCGAATGTAAGAGACGGCCGGGGAACACCGTCTTACTGGAAAGTGGGGAAGCCAGACTAAACAATTGGGCGGAAGCGGGGCCAGACAAACAGCCAACGGAATGCAACAAAGTTTTGGCTGGGGGGGGGGGTGTCGTAGGAAGCTGGTCTGGCGCGGGGCGGGTCGGCGCCCGCGCGAGGGCATTGTCAGAAGGCTGGAGTTACTGTAGGAAACACCGGGAGGACCGCGAGGACGTGTGGGGTCAAGCGCCTATGGTTCCACAGAGCCAAGAGGACTAGCAGGTGGTTCCACCACACGACGGAACTACCACGCATAGGCGCAGGCATATGATGCTAAACCCCCCACCGTGGCCCAAGCCCGTGCACCTCCGGCGTGCACACCACTGCTCGTCCCCTGGGTCCCTGATGGCGCCCCAGCCCGGACCCGGGTCACAAAACCCACATCGTCGCCCACATCCTCCACGCATCCACCAGCGTTCCAGCTGCTCCAAACCCCAACTCTGGAGCGAAAAGGGAATAGAGTGGCAACCCACCCGCACGCCCAAGCCCGTAACGTCCACATCACCGAGAGGGCGGGGCAAAAATTCAGGTGTGGTGCCTGCGGAAAGATGCGCCGGACGAGAAAATAACAATAGACGAGTGTCGAGCACAGCCGTACGCAACCCATGCGCGCCACCCTCGGTAGTCGGCCCCACCCCAATTGGTCCCCGAGGGCGACCTCAGCCCGGCGACCGCACTGGCAGACACATCAGCCTGCCCTGACCAACTTGCGTTCTGCAGGTCGCGCGCACATTGGGAACTGGTGGGACGGGGACCCGAGTCTACCCGGCGCTGGTCCTATACTGCCGACCCGGGAGGAGTGCTGGGCCTACCTACTGCCAGGTCTTGCAGCCACGTACCTCCCCGCCTCCCCCCGTCCTCGTCAGGGCGGTCGTACTGGTACGGATCTCGGGCGATGAGTGCTAAACATCTCGGGCAGGGGCGAGGCGCCATCAGCGCTAGCGCGATAGGCACAGAAAGCAGCATTGCCGTCGGGGCGGAAGGGCTGGCACCGACAAGAGAACCGGCTCAGGCAGGGTGACTCATCTCCGACTACGGGTGGACCAAGCGATAAAACCTCCAAAAAAACAAAACCGCCACAAAAACGAGACGCAGCACCCAGGACGAAGCGGGGGGCGCACGTGCTGGGGCGAGTTCGCGTGGTTGAGTACGGGTGTGGGGGTGCCGCGTTTACACTTAAGGGGGCGCAGGGCGGGGGTTGGGGTGTGGGAGCTGGTGGTGGTGGGGGACAGCAGAGGCCGACCGGGCCGCGAGGCACGCCAACGACACAGGGCCAGCAGCCAGGGGAGGAAAGCGCAGAGGCACGGGCCGCAAACAGCCCCAAGCGGCGAGGGGCCACGAGGGGCGGCCGGGGGCGCGGGCGACAGGGCAGAAGCCAGCACAAGGCGAGCCCGCCAGGACGGCAGCCCGGCCGCCAACGGCGCTCCCGACGGGGGCAACCGGCCCAGGGAAGGCACAACCAGGTGAGGCAGAGTTACCAGCAGCGCAAGCGATGGTAACGGCCCGATTGGGGCCGGCCACCAGACGGGGAGGCAGGGGGGTCAGCGTCCTCAAGTCTACAATGCGAGTGGAGGTGGATGGTCGTGATAGCTGGTCAGGCTAGTAACTTCGAGGAGGCAACACAGATGGGCAGGGGCGAGGCCGCCATCAGCAGCCCTCCCATCCCCGCTTGGCCTGTTGAAAAACGCGCGGATCAGCATGAGTCGGAAGCTTTGCGCTCGACCACAAGATACGGGAAAGAAGAGTCCCCTGTTGATGGCCCAAGCACCCTCAGGTCTGTTTCTCAGCGCTATCGGAGGATGGAGAGGGGAGGAGGAGGAAAGGAGGGAGACTGTTGGCGAGACCAAGAGGGAAATTGTCAGTCCTTCACTGTCAGCATGTATGGGCAAAGAAGAGAAAAAAGAAAAACAAAAAAAAAATGGTGAAGAAGAACAAAAAAAACAAAAAAAAAAAGGGGGTGTTTGGCGAGTTGGAGGAGGAGGAAATGGGCAGTCCATGCCAGTGAGGGGAGTGAAGTCTTGCGCGTTGGGACTCTGCGGCATATAGCAATTCATGTCTAGCTGCCTATCCCGTGACCTCGCGTTCAAAGAATTTATTTCCAGCACCGATTACTGGGTATTCACCTCCTGGACCCACGGTACAAGCAAAATCTTTCCACTTCTCATCCCTGGAGAGGAAAGTGTTGATAATGCATGAATACCAGCAGGCCCTGGTGGCACAGCTGAAACAGTATTCCCTTCTGACAGCGCTAGCGGCAGAGTGCGTAGTGCTGCGGGAGCAAGTACGAGGGGAGTAGGCGGCGGCATCTGTCCCGCACTGGCAAGGTGACGCTTTACAAGCTTTTGCCAGCTTTATATCACCCCATCTAGACAAATGTCACCTGTCCCCAGTCTCGTAGAGTAGGGCTGATCTTTACAGAAAGAGGGTGAGGGTTACGTAGCTGACCACTACCATCGTCCTAAATATCACACAGCTCCCTACAACTACTGGGTTTCAAGCCGGGACATTTGGCACTAACTAGCACTGTACGCCTTGAGGTTTCGGCCTGCCCTGGCGCTAGCGTGTTCTCCGAGCGGTTTTCAATGCAGTGGTGCATCATCGACCGATAACGTACACGCCTGTCGACTGACAGCGCGACGCGACGCTATAGTAAGATGAACAAAGCTGGCTTTCTCATAATTTCCATCTCCACCAGTGAAGGAACTCAACCGACCAATTTATGCACTCCCCTCCGCATTTGTCCTCCTTCTCCCTCCTCTTTGTACTCTAGTTTACAGCCAGATTCACGTGTCAAATCCACGTAGTTTATACAGTGATTTTCACTGAAATTACACTGTCAGTTGTGGGGTATCTGTATAACGCACATTGCAATACCTTTTGGGGGCCCTAGTTTACAGCCAGATTTACATGTCAAATCCACGTAGTTTATACAGTGATTTTCGCTGAAATTACACTGTCAATTGTGGAGTATCTGTATAACGCACATTGGAATACCTTTTGGGGGCTATAGTTTACAGCCAGATTCACGTGTCAAATCCACATAGTTTATAAACCACTATGTCAGACAGAAAGGTGGCAGGTGGAGCAGGCAGAGGTGGCTGCACAATAAGAGGATGTCGCAGCAGGGCGGACTCTGTGAGGGCAGAACTGCCGTTGTCATCTAGTGGCAGTGTGTTGATCAACAACCCAAAGGTCATCCAATTCCTCAAATATAACATCTGACAACCCCAGCCAAGGGTCCTTGGGTTCCTCTGATACAACAATTAGTTGGCATGGCCCTCACCTTTCCTCAACCAGGCTCTGTCCTGTTCCTTTCCCACAGCCAGAGAGCTACTAGGCAGGCTGTGCATACTGACACCGGTGAGTAGAGTAGCAGTGACCGGGAAATGCAAATTGACGATGATGTAGCCAATCGCACTTAGGAGCCGGGTGTAACAGGGGATTCATCATCGTCGGGTGAAGAGAGTGTCAGCTTGTGGAGCAGGCAGCAAGTCGCTACTGTAGCTGTGAGTCAGCAGGGTGGCAGCAGTGCGAGGACGGGAGCCAAACGTCCGCGGGGTACAAATCCCGATTCGCAGGGCCAAATAAGCAGTGGCACAGGGGCTCAGCGAGGCAGCGGCAGTAGTAGTCGCTCAGTGCAGAGTGTTGGCGGTAAAATTACCACCTCAGCAGTGTGGCAGTTTTTGTAAAGACACCAGAGGAGCTGAGCGTCGGTATATGTCGTATCTGCGGGAAGAAAGTGAAGCGTGGCCAGGGAGCTAACCTTGCCAACACATGCAGCGTCACCATCCAATGGCCTTGGAGAAACGGGTGTCAGATGCGGTCCATCCTGCAGGCGCAGCAACAGCAGCAGCACCTAGTGGCACACATGCTGTTTCAGCAATTCAAGGCTCCAGCACCTCTGCCAAAGGGAACTGTTTGTCTTTGACATCATATCCCGGTCCAGATGCTCCTGCTCCTCGCTACGCATGGAGCCAGCAGTCGTTGGGCGAGGCGATTACAAAAAGACAACTCTATGCGTCCAGCCATCCTAAGGTAGAGAAGCTGACCGTGCTCTTGTCAAAGTTGTTGGTACTGAAGTCTCTCCCTTTCCAAGTCGTGGACTCTGCACCCTTCAGAGAACTAATGGCTTGTGCAGGGCTTTCTCCTCCACGTTGTCAAACTGCTGCTCCTGCGCCAGTGTCCGCCTCCTCCTCCTCCTCCTTCTCCACCACCACCTCAGCCTCCACAAGTGCTGCTCCATCATACCACATGTGCAGGGCACAGCGGTGTCACGCAGTTCTTCACCTGGTTTGCCTGGGCGAACGAAGTCGCCAACAAACTATATCATTGTGCCACGCTGTGGGCTCCTCCTCCTGCTGCTGCTTCTGATGCCACCTTCACACTATATCATTGTGCCACTCTGCGGGCTCCTGCTGCTGCTTTTGATGCCACCAACACACTATATCATTGTGCCACTCTGCCGCTCTTGATGCTTCTGATGCCACCTTCACATTATATCATTGTGCCACTCTGCGGGCTCCTCCTGCTGCTGCTGCTACTGATGCCACCTTCACACTATATCATTGTGCCACTCTGTGGGCTCTTGCTGCTGCTGCTTTTGATGCCACCAACACACTATCTCATTGTGCCACTCTGCTGCTCTTGCTGCTTCTGATGCCACCTTCATACTATATCATTATGCCACTCTGCGGGTTCCTGCTGCTTCTGATGCCACCAACACACTATATCATTGTGCCACTCTGAGGGCTCCTGCTGCTGCTTTTGATGCCACCAGCACACTATATCATTGTGCCACTCTGCCGCTCTTGATGCTTCTGATGCCACCAACACACTATATCATTGTGCCACTCTGCGGGCTCCTGCTGCTGCTTTTTTGATGCCACAACCACTATATCATTGTGCCACTCTGCCGCGCTCTTGATGCTTCTGATGCCACCTTCACACTATATCATTGTGCCACTCTGCGGGCTCCTCCTGCTGCTGCTGCTACTGACGCCACCTTCACACTATATCATTGTGCCACTCTGCGGGCTCCTGCTGCTGCTGCTTTTGATGCCACCAACACACTATATCATTGTGCCACTCTGCTGCTCTTACTGCTTCTGATGCCACCTTCATACTATATCATTATGCCACTCTGCGGGTTCCTGCTGCTTCTGATGCCACCAACACACTATATCATTGTGCCACTCTGTGGGCTCCTCCTGCTGCTGCTACTGATGCCACCTTCACACTATATCATTGTGCTACTCTGCAGGCTCCTGCTGCTACTGATGCCACCAATGCACTATATCATTGTGCCACTCTGCTGCAGGCTCCTGCTGCTTCTAATGCCACCTTCATACTATATTATTGTGCCACTCTGCTGGCTCCTGCTGCTTCTGATGCCAGCTTCACACTATATCATTGTGCCATTCTGCAGGCTCCTTCTGCTTCTGATGCCACCTTCACACTATATCATTGTGCCACACTGCAGGCACCTGCTGCTTCTGATGTCACCTTCACACTATATCATTGTGCCACCCTGTGGCTTTCCCTTTTGCTGCCACCATGTTGCTGAACCCTGTGGACTCCTGCTGCTGGTTCTTCTGTCGCCACCTCCACACTTTTATCATTGTGCCACTTTGTGGCCTCCTTTTGCTGCTGCTGATGCCACCACCACACTGTATAATTGTGCCAATCTGTGGCTTTCCCTGTTACTGCCACCATGTTGCTGCCACCTGTGGGATCCTGCTGCTGATGCCAGCTCCACACTAAATCATTGTGCCACTCTGTGGCTATCCCTGTTGCTGCCACCATGTTGCTGCCACCTGTGGGCTCCTGCTGCTGCTTCTGCTGCCGCCACCTCCAAACTCTTATAATTGTGCCACTTTGTGGACTACCATGTTTCCGCCACCTCCATAATTTGTCATTGTGCCACTCTGCAGCCTACTCATGCTGCTGCCAACTGACTGCTGTCTCCCTGGAACACCCTGTAATTTCCATAATGCTGTTTTCACCCTCCATCACTCTATGACATTGCCACTATGTTTGGTTTTCCCCTTCATTTCATCTGTCAGAAGGATGAAAAGCTTCAGGATTGATAGCCAAAAGCAGGATTGGATACAGAACACAGAGGATATGCAAGTATCCCATTTTCTGCTCATCTCTATTCTGGATCAATTCCTGTTTGTTTTTGGCTTCAGCAATACTGATGGATTATTGACCGATTGAAAGAGGACACTGACGCGTGAAAAGAAGGGCAAAATGATCAGTGACGTCAATGCAAAATTACTGCCGACATCCTCTGCACTCTTTTGGGGGGCTTTCCACATGCATCCGCGTTTAACAGAACAGGTTCTGTCCTAATCTATGGAATCATATGATGTCAGTGTAAAGAGTGCACTCTTTGATGTTATAGTGGGTTCTTGGCCCTCAGCTCGGTCCTTTCGAGCTGGCACAGACGTTACCTTGTCAGGCTGCGTTCCCGCTTTGCTTATTTGGGGAAGTTGACCTATGTAAGTGCACATGGAAGTGAAGAGTGAAGCGATTCTAAGAGCCGCGGCTGTCATGTGCGTGTCATACTAAAACACAGCATTGTTTGAAGACCAAACCACGCTCCCTATGCATATTTAATCATGGCACAACGTTCTACAACTCCCTACAGCCTCTCTGCAGCCAGGAAAAGCCTGTTTTTTAACGTGATTCGTTTTGATTGGATTCGGGTCGAATCAAATTTTTTCGAAAAAGTTTTCTTTTAATAAATCATTACCAAAGTTAGATAAATCTGCCCCATTATTTTTCCTCCTTCCATGACCTTTCTCTTATTATTGATGTTGGAAATGACATTCCAGAGAGTATGGCCTTCACAAACCTTTTGCATAAGGAAACCATTCAATATTTTTTGGGAATTATTAAACAAAACTATACGCATGGTTCAATATCCATATTTTTCAACATCTTAGACTCTCTAGATATAAATAAGTTCCTCCTTATTTACAAACATACAATATGCATCTTATTTCAATAAACATTCAGTGTCCATCTAAATTATCTACAGTACATCTGTCTGCACAGGATCATCTGTCTGATAATAAGAACACACAAACTATGCATAAACATTTATTATCCACGATGAAACCATGTTAGAGGACATGGCCACTTCTTCTTCTTCTGGAGATTTTCCTACAGTGAGTTAAATGCATCAAACCGCTGGTAGTTATCAAAAAACTTTATCTTCTTTTAGTTGTTCTTCAGGTTAAGAATATGAGCTTCCTTGAACTGTTTATGGTTCACCTATTGGAATCAAAAATGGAAAATCTTTGGTCAATTTCTGTGTTATCCAATTACGTTCATCATAACTTTGTTTACATAAATAAGACCCATTGCCTGTTTTGATAGTTTAGCATATTGCAAAACAAATAAGTGTACAAGTGAGTGTAAAAACATAGGACCTGATCTGGGGGTATATCAGGGATATCACCTTACTTTTGGTTCCTCACCATAATGCACACTATAAAACATACTCCAGCTATAGGATTGAAATACAATGATCTATCAATGTACATATGACTGCTTTAAAGAATAAGCTCTGCATTTACAACTTTATGTGCAAGGTATGCGGCTGCTTTTACAATGTAACTTCAATATTAGACTGGTACTGGGGAGTTTACAAGCTCTAATGATGTCCTAATACATGTTATTATCTAATGAAGCTTTCTAAATGGATCTCGATACCCAGATTTATCATATACACAATATTTGAAATCTCAATATGTGATTGGTCAAAACATCATTTCCTGGGCTATGTACGTACTAACCAAGTTATCAACTGTTCAGTCACCACACAAGAACACAGCAGAAAATACAGCACAAATTATTTCTTATCTTTTCTAAAATATTGCAGTTATTGCAGCAATTGATTATTTATTTTTGCTTTACCTTAGTGGTGGTCACTTACAACCCCTGTAATGTGTGTGGTCTCCCTAAAACCAGAGGACCCCTACGACATAAATTCATATGCCCCCCATGACATGTTATACACACATCAGATTTATTCAACCTACATATAAGACACATAAACGTAGAACACAGTTGAACATATACATCAGAGGCACATTCTAAACAGCATTCACAAGTGTTGCAATACCATCACACACTGTGGTTCTCATGCACTTTTTAAGCACACCGCAAATTTATTGGACTTAGTGGATTGTTTATAACCAAATTTCCTTAAACGTTATAACGATATCTGACTTACCCATTTTTACATTGCTAATTAAACTAGTTCATTGCTTTACATTTTTTAAAGAACAAAGACAGCAACATTAACGCATTATTTACTCTCCTAACTCTTTCTGGTCTAACTCATTATCATCATCTATTTTTTAACTTAACTACTGAAACTATCTTGCTCACTGGCTACTTACTTTTCCCTTTATCCTTGACCATTTTCTTTCAAATCCTTATCTACTACTGGGGGATTCTTGTATCCTCATCAGACAGCAGCATCGCCCCTACTTGCGCTGAGTTCATGTCATACTTCATGTACATATTTACTTAACTGCCATTTAAAAAATTTTTGCCATTCCACAACACATAAATTTTAATTAAAGTGATCAAAAGGTCTATAGTCCCCAAAAAAAATGGTAAGAATAAAAACTACAGTCTTTCTATCCAAAAATGATAAAACATACACAGTATAAAAAAGAACTAATCCAAATGTAATGAATTACACAGACGGTGCGCAGATTGACACATATTGCACATAAGATGATTTTCCATACGAAAAAATTTTAATTTCATCCTGTCTTAAGCAAATAATTAAAGAACCTATCGATGAGCTTCTTATAAGAGACCTAATACGTCGCTCACAATAGCGTGTGCTAATAATTTTATCTGATTGTCTGCTGGCGCGTGGCGTCCGCTGTAGGCATCTACTACGCGATATGGTGACGGGAATGTGCAGGTGAGACATTGCCGACCGCGGTGTGATTAGTACGCAGCCGGGCTATAGGGCCACATCGAAATACCGAAGTGTGGAGCAGATTATAGAAGGGGGGTTCAGATTAGCGGCAGCGAGCTGCCAGTTTACTGTAGTTACAAGTTTACTGTTTTTTAACTCACGATCAACTCACTGGCAAGAGTGTCGATGAACTGCGGGCGAATGCGTCAATTGGTAGTAAACTAGCCATAGAAGAAGCCAAACGGCTTATTACGCCTACAATACGGTAGATAAGTTTTATGTGAGCTGGGCATTCGGGGGCTGGCCTTGCTGTAATAGCATGCTACTACCATAGTGTAAACTGAGCAGGGGACTGTGCTACCGATTGTGTTTAGCGGGGTCATATGACACCAGTACACACCTCGAACACCAAGTGGAACACTATAAGTAGGATGGAGGAATGTTTCAATGAGGCAGCGAGCTGCCGTACTATTTATATTTTACGCTTAATTTTTGACATACTCAGCGTCATCTCATCTGCAATAGCCAGTGTGGCTTCATAGAGAGGGGGGGCATAGTGGATCTAGAAATAGCCATAGGAGAATCACAAACGCGCGACGAGGGACCTACATAAGCGGTAGATGAGTTTAGTTCAGTAGTTGATCTGCGGTGTGCGGCGGTAGGCACTCGACCATGGTAGTGCAATCGTGAGGACTGCATGTGACGGTGCTGAGAATTTGACCGATGTGGTATATTAGAGCACTAGGACGACACACTAGTCCATCGAAAGACCAAAAGTGGTGCCGATGGAATTATTAGGGCTTTGATCCGTCAAGATATGCAGCGGTCTCCATTTACTTTTAGTTTAACTGTTATTTTTCAGTAACTCGCGGCACATCTCATCTGCAATAGGCATGGGCTTTTCATACTTGGCAGAAAATAGCCAGAGGGAACAAAACGGCTACTTGGCCGACAATAGCGTTAATATTGTATTCCTGGTGGAGACTCGGTGCTGGCCGTTGCTGGTATGCACCACCAAGTGTGAGGAATGGCAGTGAAGACTGGCGACCGTTGTGTAGCGCTAGGGACGCACATGCCATCCAAAGACCGAAGGGGGAATATTATAGGGGTGGGATTCAATAGGCCACAGTCGCCAACTTTATTTACGTACAAACTCAGCGTGCATCTCATCAGCCTAGCATGGGGCTCAACGGGGCGAGAAAAATAGCCATGGAGAACCAAACGGCACTGGGCACAAGAGCGGTAATTATTCCTGGTTGAGCGGCGGGTGCTGGCCTGGCGAGGCATCACACCAATTGAGGAATGCAGGGGGACTTGCACCAGGGTGTTACGCTTATGACACACATCCACCTCAAACAAAGTGGGACAATTAGTGGTTGGAGTGCAAGGCACAGTCTGCCAGTTCTTTATTACGTAATTTGTCAAACCAGCGTCACTCATCGGGCATAGCAGTGGTGCTTCATACTTGGGCTAGAAAAGAGCCAGAGGAGATCCAAACGGCTTACTGTAACCTACAATGAGCGTATTTATTTTCTGGTGATCTGCTGGTGGCTGGCCTTGCGTAGTGCAGCTACACCATATGGTGAAATTGGGCAGTGAGATGTGTGACCGTTGGGTTAGCACTTAGCTGAGCACAACCATCGCAAAGACCAAAGTGGACAAGTATAGGGGGGGTTCAATTAGGCACAGTCCTGCCATTTATATTATTACGTTATGTTCATAACGCAGCGTCATCTCATCTGGCATACAGATGTGCGGTTCAACTTGGCTAGAAATAGCCAGGAGAATGCAAAACGGCTTACTTGGGCCACATAGCGTTATATATTTTATTTTGTTGATCTGCTGGTGGCTGGCTTGCTGTAGTGCATCTACACCATATTGTGAGGATGCAGTGAGACTTGGCGACCGTTGTGTTTAGCGCTTAGAGACGCACATATCCTCGCAAAGACCAAGTGGGACAATTATAGGGGGTTGATTCAATTAGGCACAGTCTGCCATTCTTTTATTTACATTAATTTTTCATACTCAGCATCATCTCATCTGGCATAGCAGTGTGCTTTCATACTGGCTAGAAATAGCCATAGGAGAATCGACACGGCTTACTTAGGCCTACAATAGCGTTATATATTTTATTCTGGTTGATCTGCGGGTGGCTGGCCTTGCTGTAGTGCATCTACTACCATATTGTGAGGAATTTGCAGTGAGACTTGCGACCGGTGTGGTAGCACTTAGGACGCACATCCATCGCAAAACGAAGTGGGACAATTTATTAGGGTTTGATTTCAATTAGGCACCGTCTTCCATTTCCTTTTATTTTACGTTTTATTTTTAAACTCAGCGTCATCTCATCGCAAGCAGGGGTGCTTTCATACTTGGCTAGAAATAGCCATAGGAGAATCAAACGGCTTACTTGGCCTAACAATAGCGTTATAATTATTTCTGGGTATCTGCTGGTGGCTGGCCTGCTGTAGTGCATCTACACATATTGTGAGGAATTTGGCAGGGACTGTGCGACCGTGGTTAGACGCTTAGTGACGCACAATCCACGCAAAGACCGAAGTGGGGACAATTATATGGGGTTGGATTTCAATGAGGCCAGTGCTGCATTACTTTTTATTTACGTTATTTTTTTATAACTCAGTCGTCATCTCACTGGCATAGCAGTGTGCTTCATACTTGGCTAGAAAATAGCCATAGAAATCCAAACGGCTACTTGGGCCTACAATAGCGTTATATTTTATTTCGGTTGATCTGCTGGTGGCTGGCCTGCTGTAGTGCATCTACTACCATATTGTGAGGAATTTGCAGTGAGACTTGCGCCGTTGTGTTTAGCGCTTAGTGACGCACAATCCATCGCAAAGACAAGTGGGACAATTTATTAGGGGTTGATTTCAATAGGCACAGTCGCCATTTACTTTATTTTACGTTATTTTTTCATATTCACGTCATCTCATCTGGCATAGCAGTGTGCTTTCATACTTGGCTAGAAATAGCCATGGAGATCCAAACGGCTTACTGGGCCTACAATAGCGGTTATATATTTTATTTCTGGTGCTGCGTGGCTGCCTTGCTGTAGTGCATCTACTACCATATTGTGAGGAATTTGCAGGGGGACTGCTACCGTTGTGTTTAGCTCTAGTGACACACATATCCACCTCAAACACCAAAGTGGGACATTATTAGGGGTTGATTCAATTAGGCAGTCCTGCCAGTTTTTCTTTTTATTTAACTTTAATTTTCATAACTCAGCGTCATCTCATCTGGCATAGCAGTGTGCTTTCATACTGGCTAGAAAATAGCCATAGGAGAATCCAAACGGCTTACTTAGGCCTACAGCGTTATATATTTTATTCGGTTGATCTGCTGGTGGCTGGCCTTGCTGTGTGCATCTACACCATATTGTGAGGAATTTGCAGTACACTTGCGACCTTTTGTTTAGACTTTGCTAAAAATAGCCATAGCATAGGAAGCATCGTTGGTTTAAAAACTAAAAATTAAAAAAAATTAAAGTTATAACTTTCATTTTCAAAATGTTTAACCAGAGGCCAGGGGTAGGGACGAGGCGGGACGTGGGCGTCCTCACTGCAGGGGTCAGAGGCCGTGTTCCTGGCGGGGTGAGACACCACCTGCTGATGAGGGAGCAGGGGAACGCCGCAAAGCTACACTCCCTATTTCATGTCTCAAGTTTCTGGTACTCGGGTAAGCACTGTTGAGGCCAGAACAGTGCGAACGGTGAGGTCGTGGATGCCGACAATGCTTCAAGCAATTTGTCCACCAGTCAGTCTTCCACGCAGTCCACCCATGTCACCGAAATCGGCACTCCTCAGCTCTGCACCCAGCCCTCCCCCCCCATCTGCCCCTCCCAGGAAAATTTGCAATGAACCGGCATACTCGAGAACTGTGTTTCTGGACCCTTCCACATCACAAACCACGGTCGCGTTGCTGCTGAGCAATTTTCCGATGCCCAGTTTTCCACCAGTCCAGTCTGGGTATGATGATTCTTGACGTAGTGAAAAGTGTGTAACGAGGGTCGACGATGAGAGACAACGGGTTGGTCAGACGTGGTGAAGTTGTTGTCAGGGCAGGAAGTCCGAGGGGAGGGAGCAGACTGAGGGATCGGAGGAGATGAGGTACAACCAAGCTGGGTTGAGAGGCGGTGAACACAGTGGTTCTGAGACGGAGGAAGTCCTCGAGCAGAACAGGTTGGAAGAGGCAGTGGTGGGGCCAGACGGAGAGGCAGGGCCAGAGCGTGCTCAGCGCCAAATGTGCACGTAGTGAAGCTCCCGTGCGGGGGCTCCCGGCGAGGGCAGATTTTCAGAAGTCTGGAGTTCTTGTAGAAACACCGGATGACCGACGGACTGTGGTGTGCAACCTTTGCCAAACCAGGATCAGCAGGGGTTCCACCACACTACTTAACTACACCAGTATGCGCAGGCATATGAAATCAACACCCCACCAGTGGCACCAAGCCCTTTCACCCCTCGCCGTGCACACCACTGCTCCTTCCCTGTGTCAGTCTGATGTCAGCCCCCTGCCCAGGACCCTGGCACAAAAACCCAATCGTCGCCTCAAACGATCCTCCACAGCATCCACACGTTCAGCTCTCCAAACCCAGACGCTGGAGCGGAAAAAGGAAATATAGTGCAACCCACCCGCACGCCCAGCCCTTATGGTCCACATCTCCAGATTGCGTAGCCTGGAGATGCTGCCCTTAGGCTAGTAGAGACCAAGGCCTTTCGCAACCTCATGGCGGCGCCACCCCTCGGTATCGGTCCCCAGCCGCCACTATTTCCGATGTGCCCGACCTCAGCCCTGCACCACACGTGTCAGACAACATCATCCGTGCCCTGACCAACGCCGTTTCTGACAAGGTCGCTGACCACATTGGTTAACTTGGTGAGACTGGACCGAGTCTGACCTGGCTGGTCATCTATACTGCCGACGCCGAGGATTGCGGGGCCTACCTCGTCCAGGTCTTTCAGGCCACTATGTCCTCCTCCTCCTCCCCACCTCCTCCACTCCTCTCGAAACTACCATCCGTGGGCATGGCGCCATCAGTCGCTAGCTCTAGGCACAGCAGCAGTGCCGTCGCTAAGCGACAGCAGGCGGTGCTCAAACTGCTGAGCCTAACGATAAAAGGCACACCGCCCAAAAACTTACAGGCATCACGGCGCAGCTGAGCTTGGCTGGCACCGCTGAACCTGAGCCAGGCATGGTTGTGTGTGACAACGGCCGTAACTGTGGCGCTCTGCAACCGGCAGACTGACCATGTGCCATGCCTGCCCTGTGTTAAATCTCAGTTCAGCGTTTCCTCAAACAACCCCAATCTGTCGGATTTGCTCACGAATTGCGCCGCATCTGCGCATTCAGAAGTCCAGCACAGATGCTGCCATCTCAGGGCACGCAGCGCCGCCTCCCAACTGCCGGCCACCGACTGTGTGCAACATGCCCAGGGTGGATCAACATTAACCATGTTATTCAGAGTTTACCAGCAGCGCAGAGCGATTGTAGACTGCCAGATGTCAACTTCCACCAGAACTGGGTAGTCAGGTGGTCAGCTCCTCAAGTCTACAATAGGAGTGGATGTGGATGTCTGATATCTGTCAGGTGCTGAGTACCTTCGAGGAGTCAACACAGATTCATGCGAGCCCGCCATCATCAGCCCACCATCCGCTGCTTGGCCTGTTGAAAAACTCTCTGATCAGCATGAAGTGGAAGCTTTGCCTCGCCACAAGAAACGGGGAAAAGATTCCTTGTTGATGCCAAACCCCTCAGGTCTGTTTTCAGCGTCATATCGAGGAGGTGGAGGAGGATGAGGAAGGAGGAAAAATGTTGGCGAGACCAAGAGGGGACCATTGTTCGTCCTTCACTGTTCAGCATGTATGGGCAGAAGAAGAGTTGAGGTTGGAGGAGGAGGAAATGGGCAGTCAGGCCAGTGGGGGGAGTGAATTCTTGCGCGTTGGGACTCTGGCGCATATGGCAGATTTCATGCTAGCTGCCTACCCGTGACCTCGCGTTCAAAGAATTTATTCCAGCACCGATTACTGGGTATTCACCCTCCTGGACCCACGACAAGCAAAATCTTCACTCTCATCCCTGGAGAGGAAAGGAGGTGAGAATGCTGAATACCAGCAGGCCCTGGTGCACAAGCTGAAACAGTATTTCCCTTCTGACACGCGAGCGGCAGAGTGCGTAGTTCTCGGGACAGTAGCGAGGGAGAGTAGGCGAGCAGGCGCTTGTCCCGCTGGCAAGGGTACGCTTTACAAGGCTTTGCCAGCTTTATGTCACCCGCAAGACCTGTCCACTGTCCCCAGTCTCGGTAGAGTGGGCTGATCTTTACAGAAAGATGGTGAGGGAGTACGTAGCTGACCATACCATCGTCCTAAATGATCACACCTCCTACACTACGGGGTTTCAAAGCTGTGACATGTGGCCACAACTAGCACTGTACGCTTGAGGTTCTTGCCTGCCCTGCGCTAGCGGTTGTCCGAGCGGGTTTCAGTGCATGGTGGCATCATCACCGATAAGCGTACACGCCTGTCGCCTGACACGCTGACGGTGACGCTTATTAAGATGAAAAGCCTGGATTTCTCATATTTCCATCTCCACCAGGTGAAGGAAGCTCAACCTGAATAATTTATGCACTCCTCCTCTCATTTCCTCCTTCTCCTCCTCTTTGTACCACAAAGCAGAGGAAACTGGCATTTTTTGACAGGGCCCACTGCGCTTAGTCTATGATTTATGCATTTAATTTTTCTGGAGGGCCACCTACCCTACTCTGTTTAAACACAATTTTTGGGATGCCACATACAGGCACTCAATCTATTCAATTTTTCGGGAGGGCCACCTACCTGCTCCTCTGGTTGAAAACTTTTTTGGACTGCCACTACAGGCACATCCAAATTAAATTGTCTCCATACAGCCCCACACGTTGTCTCCATTGCTACCTCCAAATCGTCCATAAGCTGCCTCCATACATCGTCCCCTATCAAACGAGTGTGTCAGGCATAAATTGGGTTGGTTTTCATGGATTCCACAACAAAGTTGTTAACTTTGTCGCCACCCTGCTGTTTATCCACAAAATATACTGGCAAACTTTTATGATTAACCGTATTATTTCAGCGTTCTTGCGATATCTGTTGATTACAGCTGTTTAATCCACAAATATACTGCCAAACTTTACATTTACGGATATTATTTCAACTCTCTTCGCATCTGTTACATTCCCCTCCCCGCCATATCCCAAACTATAAGAACGCACTACACTTGATCTTATCAAGGTTCTTAGAATGCTGTTTGGGAGTAGCCTAGAGACAGGGGCTTGTGGCGAAAGCTCGCCTGGCAGCGGAGCGCCAGCTCCATGCCAAGATCAACTAATCAGGTTTAACTGCAGCACCTTTAATCTACTACTAGTTCACTGCCTCCATACATGGTCCCCCCTATCAAACGAGCTGTGTCAGGCAGAATTTTGGATTGTTTTTCATGGCTTCATGTTAACTTTGTCGCCACCTGCTGTGTAATCCACAAATATACTGGCAACTTTTATCATGTACCTATCTTTTGAGCGCTTTCTTGCCCCACTCCTTTGTTCCTCTTCCACCCTTGGTTTGAAGCCTAGTCCATTTAGGGTATGTCCCATGCCACTCTCTAGCCTGCCGCTGCTGCACTGCCTCTGCATGCCGTCCCTATAGTGTAGGGTCAATTATGGATGTTTTAGATGCTATCTAGCTTCATTCTGTCCTCTGTCATGGCCATGCTTTCCCATAATTTTGGCATAATGGTGCTTTTAAGCAGCTCCAGAGGCATCCATGCATGCTGCCCCTGCTGTTCCTGTCCATTTCTGTGGTGTTTCATCCTTCTCTGAGTTTCCAGGTGTTTGGCCAAGCTTCCCTGTGCATAGCCTTGGTCCCCTTGAAAATGCTCGAGTCGCCCAGGATTCAATGGGGCTCGTTATTCGAGACGAGCACTCGAGCATCGGGAAAAGTTCGTCTCGAATAACGAGCACCCGAGCATTTTAGTGCTCGCTCATCTCTACATATCATATTACAGCTATCAAAACACAGCTGGTCTAACAAGACCGCATAAAGAGATCTATATGCCTGCTGAATACATTATAATTCTACAAGCTATACAATCCCATGAATAAGACAGGAGGGAGAGGGAAGAAAACATGAGGAAGGAGGAATGTGAAGGAAAGGGGGGTCCTGTTGGGATGAGGGATATCGTCCAATATCTCAAACTCTCGATTGGTATGTGATCCACATCTTCCATGTATCATCAAATAACGTCATTTTATCCTGAACTGAACAATAAAGCTTATCATTTACCATTATCCACATTAGTTTGTGTTTAATTAGATCTATGGGGACCGTAGCTTTTTTTCCAAGAGGTTGCAATCACTATTTTAGCTGCCAGAAAGAAAAATGACACAAATCTCCTCATATGTATTGAGATGTCAGGGATCTTTTTGTTTAGTAAAGCTTGACTGGGGGAAAATGTCAAATTTTTCATAGTTATTGAGTATAAATACGCCTCCAGTACCTACGAATCTTCGGGCATTCCCACCACACATGAAAATGGGTTCCCCTATTTCCGCAACCTCTAAAACACAAAGAAGAATAGGTAGCAACTGCTTACCATATGCTTACGGGGACTAGATACCATCAAAGTAATACTTTATAGTTAGCCTCTATTAGTGCCACATTGATTGCAGTTTTTTCTGCCATATCCTCCCATTCTCGTGGAGAAAAGGATTTATTTAAGTCTCCCTCCCAAGCTAGCATGTAACCCAATTTCTCGGATTGATCGTTGAGGATTTACTAGATATTAGATAGAGCTTGAGAAAGGTTCCTATGGTAACCATACAACCAAAGTCTTATCAGGTACTCCCACCGTGAACTATCGCGATGCAGCGGTCCTACCTCCGCAGCGTCAGCTGATTCAGAGGGTGGGGAGGTATGGGCCATGCCCCGGTAGGTGTGGCTTAGCGGTGTCTGCTGCGAGGCCAGCGCCATCTTGGGATTGGCGCCATCTCGAGATTGGCGCCATCTCACCACTCGTCCTCTCAGGCGGGCGCTGGAAGCGAGGGGATTTTAATCACGGTAAGTACTATTGACACATGTATTCCAGCGTTTTAGTGGAGGACATGATATATATTGTTGAAGCATAGAGGACTACGAATAAGACTTGTGAACACCAATAGGAAGTTCACAAACAGTGGGGGCGGGCACTTGGGAGGTTTAAAAAGCCATACTTTCATATGTTGAGAAACAGTCAGACGAAGCGCTGCTGCGCAAAACAGCTGTCATGTACCCTGTATATTTGTGAGTCCCTGCGTCTATCCCTCCCTTTGCATGTATTCTACACACCATGTTTTTGTGAGTATCACTAATACACCGGAATGAAATAAGGAAGAACTGTGGTGAGTGCCATTCTACTGTTGTTTCTATTTTGAAGAGTTTAGTGTTTTTGTTGAATAAGAGCACCACCTGCTTATCCACTAAATCTGGCTTATCCTGTACACAAATACGGCATTTATAAAAATAGACATTTAATTATATGAAGTAGTGCCATCCCACCTTTCCCTCTGCCTCCATTTATTAGAGCTTGAGAAAGGCCCGTCTTTGTTATGCAAAGGCCTTCGAATAAAGTGTGTGCACCATAATATCCGGGCAGGACTCTTTCAGTTTATGGAGGAATTGGTATATCCGTACTTTCGTTGGACTTTCCGTTGTCCCCGGGATTTGCACAGCTGTGACAAGTATTTAACAGGGGATTGTGCGCTGGCTTTCATGCAATGGAAATTCGGGGGGGGGGGGGTATTTGTGCCGTCAGAGGAACCAACTGATTCGGACTGAGTGCAGGATTTAACATTCAAATTCTGTCGCACTTACATGTACCAGGCAGACGAAGGTGAACTCTGTCAGACCTGAACGGGGAAACGACACATGCTGGATATCCGGCGCACAATCTAGGCAATCACGGCACAGTGCATTCTCCTCTGACAATGCATTTTAGGTGAACTCCTCTGGACCGGTAAGTTAATGGGGCAGATTTATCAAGCAGTCTGAAAGTCAGAATATTTCCAGTTGCCCGTGGCAACCAATCACAGCTCAGCTTTCATTTCACCAGTGCTCATGAATATTTTAAAGGGGAGCTGTAATTGGTTGCCATGGGCAATTGGAAATATTCTGACTTTCAGACTGCTTGATAAATCTGCCCCAATGTGTCTCATGTTATTCACTTGGTTTAAGGCCTAGTCTATCAAAAAGTTCCCTATATGGTACAACCCTTTCTCTGTCCACAATTGAAATTGACTGGGTTGGAGACATGGAATAAAACTAGGACTATTTAATATTCTTGCAAAAGGAGTATGAGGAGACTGTAATCTATAACTTTGTTTTACCCTATCCCAAATTTACAGCATGGAAGATAGGAGTGGGGACATAATCAGCGGTCTTTCTATAGGTCTCAACCAGGGTAGGGAGTACAGAACTTGAAGCAAGGCAAGGAATTTGTCTCCAAAACCCCATTTACTCAAGTAGTTCCAATCTATAGAGTCAAAAGCTTTGTGGAGGTCAAGCGAAAGGCACATGATATTATTCTTGGGCTTCTTTCCCCATCCATTTTTAGCAAAAGAAATTGGGTCAATAAGTCTACGAGTTTAGTCACCCGCTTGGCGGCCAGGGAGAAAGCCCACCTGATCAGGGTGAATATAATGTGCAATAAATGAGTTAATCCTAGTGGCCATAATCTTTGTCTATATCTTAACATCTACATTGATCAAAGATATAGGCCTATAATTTTAGCATGCAAAATGGTCTCTATCGGGCTTGGGTATGACCGAGATCAATGCCTGCAAATAGTTTGGCAACAGGAGAAGTCCATCAAATAATTGGTTATAATATTTCACCAAATGGGGTTCCAGGACTCCACTAAGCTTTTTAAAGATACAGTCCTGTGAAACTATCAGGGCCTGGCTCTTCAGAAGGTTTTAGGGTTTTTGATTGCCTCTTCCACCTCCTGTAGTGTAATTGGGCTGACTTTCACTTGAATATGGGCTTCCGACAAAGGAGGAAGTGAAAGACCAATAAATAATTCCTCAGCCCTAGAAAGCATCAAATCCACTGTTATTCTTATATAGTTTTGTATAAAAGCGAGCAAATTCTGCTGTCATCTCCTTAGGGTGTTGAGATAATGCGCCCCATGGGAGTCGTAGCCTTGGAATTGTAAAATCCGAGGTAAGGGATTGAGATGCCTAGTCAATAGTGTCCCAGGTTTGTTCCCTTTGGAAAAAAAACAATATTGAGACCATCTTAGACTCCTTTCGGATGTAGCGGTGAGGCAAAGATTCAGCTTGGTTCTTGCTTCTTCTATTTCTCTATGTAAATCAGTATTGGGATTGGCTTTATGCTTCTGTAATATTTCAAAAAAGGGTTTTTCTTTAACTCTTTTATTTTAAACATATTTTATTATTATTCTTTATTTTTCAAATATAATAAATGAAATAACATTCAAAACTGGCGTATTTTTTCCAAGACATTATGGAAACATAATACATATGAGATTCAGATACAAAATCTATATCCCCCCTCCCTTCCCTCCCCGTCACAGGTGTCAGAGGTTAAGCATCCCCTTTATCTCTCTCTCTTGAAAAAGATTGACCATACTAAAGCTCTATGTGTGTCACAAAGTGTTCCTGGTTGAGAGGGCGGTCACAACTCATCAGGTAATCTTGAGTTTGCCCAAGTTTCCTGCTATGTATTTCTGGAGATACCATGCTGTAGTGGTATAGGGGGGAACTATTTCCTTGATGACCTCAGCAGAAAACATTTCTGAGATAAAACCTCCCCACTTTCTAAAAAAAAATTCTGTCAGGGTATCCTTACAGTACTCAACCTCGATACTTTCCAGGTGAATATAACTCCTGATGAGCTGTAACACATCCTCTACCTGTTGACTCACTGGCTGTAGCCACTTGGCAAGTATGCAGCGTTTGGCTGCTAGAAGATATATGTGAAGCACCAAGGGGAGGGCGAAGTCCATCACTTCGCAATGGAGGAGCAGTAAACTAGGATCCATGGGTAAAGCTATATTCAGCTTATCTTTTATCTTTGCAGTGGTCCGCTGCCGGAATTCCTGAGAGGTCGGACATGTCCAAAGCCCATGGAATAGGTCTGTTAAAGGTTTCTGACACTTTGGACATTTCGTCAATCTATGTGGTGCATCCGGGTGCGGTGGTATGTTTCCCTCTAATGACAATTTTATGTGACTCCCAATACAAAGCCAGGGAAGACTGCTCTGGTTCTTTTTCTGTAAAGTAGGTATTAACTGCCTCAGTTAGTTCTGTAAACATACCTGGATCAGTCAGCATATACTCATTTAGGTTCCACAAAAAATGGGGGGGATCTGAACCACATAAAATCTAATGAAATTACTACTGGATCATGGTCAGACCATACTATGGGGGAGATAGTTGCCTTACTGATTTTGGGAATCAAATGGGGGCTTAGGAAGATGTGATCTATAAGTTAATAAGTTCTGTGTGCTGGCAAAAAGTATGTGTAATCTTAATCACTAGGGTGACAAGATCTCCAAGCATTTATTAAATTGCGGGAATGAGAGGGGGTACAAAAAGCAGAATGAGGCGCAGACCTATCTAGGGTATTGTCCAAGGCTAAATCATAGTCGCCTCCCACAAACACGGCTCCCTGTAAGTGAACTGAAAGCTTTTGGAACATATCCCGGAAGAACCACAACTGGTCTACATTGGGGGCATCATAATTAAGAAAAGAAACCGCCTGTTCATGGATGGTACCTGCAACCAGAATAAAGCGACCATCTGAATCCGCTATCGTGGTGTGATAAATAAACGGTACATTTTTCTCCTCTATTCTT
The DNA here is from genome assembly GCA_019512145.1 of Engystomops pustulosus. NCBI lineage: Eukaryota > Metazoa > Chordata > Amphibia > Anura > Leptodactylidae > Engystomops > Engystomops pustulosus. Next base: position 86,637,068 of record CM033646.1, on the reverse strand, counting down.
TTCTTCAGCCAATGCTAAAAACAAAAAGGTATAGTTAGCTGCCATATATTTCGGTAATGATGACCTAGAAAAATGCAATTCCTGTAAAAATAATATATCTGCCTTAGGAGTTTTGTAAGACTTGAAGGCCATTTTCCTCATTAAGCCGCTGGACATTATGGGTGAGAATAGTAAATTAATCTGGAGCCATTACCTGTCCAATGTGGATATAGCTGAGTAAGCTCACTCAAGGACCCTCTATCCCCTTTAAAATCAGAAGTTATCTGTGAGCAAGTTCACTTTGTAGCATGTGGGTGTCTCGCTGCAGGGGAAGCTACTACATCGCTCTCACGCTTTGGCGCGAATGCTGTGCCTCTTCCTATGCCGGAGTCAGCAGTATATTACAGGCTCCCGGATTTTGAAGGTGGGGAGTGAAAGACATAAATGGAAAATGGAAAAAGTCCACCTGCGGCAATGGTTTAATTATAAACGACCAAGATTTTGGACACCACTGTTCATTACAGGTAGTACCCTGTGTCTTCTATTTCACATGGAAAAAGAATATTTGGACCTGCTGTCGCGGCAGGGATATTGGAATACACTTAGACTACCAACGCCACCTACGGTAGCGCAGAAAAATGCCCATATCCGGACAGTAAAGTAATATAAAACGTAACTTTTAATGATACTGAGGATAAGAAGTGGTAGTATAATGCCTATTGACTACTCCACTTGAGAGACATCACTTTAAAAACACAGGTACCTATGGCTCTTAGGTGATCTATAGAAAGCTGCAGTGAACTATTGTAGGAAGGAAAATAAGCCTATAAATGGGAGAGTATGTGCTCTCCGCAATGTATATTGAAATACTGAGGGCGGCTGGAGTAGCTAAGTTGACTGACACAGTACGTTGTCAGTTACTGTGTCAGTCAACTTAGCTATTTCACATGAACACTGGAAAGTAGTACTCAGGAGTTTACGAGTTGGCATCGTTTGAGGTATCATAGATTTTTCTGAAGAAAAATATTATTAAAATGTCAGTGTTGGTTCTTAACTGTTGTCTGTATGTATTCTTTTATCTTTATTCCAACACACACACACACACAAAAAAAAAATCTTCCCAGTACTAAATTTCCTGGATTATTATTTAGTGTTTCACTACTTAAACATGGGTTTTATAAATTTTTACTGTAATTCTGAATATGTGCACACATACGGTAAACATTTTTATACAGGCTTTTAAAGTTAATACATAACGTACTGACCTTTGGTTATTACTGGTTTTTCAGCATGAATATTTAAATGTATGAAAGGCTGTTTAGAACAATATGTTTTGTAATCCAGAGGTGTAGTCAATTGAAAAAGATTGACAGTGCAAGGAAGGTCAAGAAAATAGAGTTTTAATGCTGTGAAAAAAAGAAATATTAAGTGAAAAGAAAAATAAATCGGCAACATATTAATATATACAGACTTCCTTCATTAAAGTCATAGATGAACCCCTTAAGGACTCATTTATTAACCCCTTACTGACATGTGATGTAATACTATGTCACATGCCGGGTGCGGGTGCATGGAGAGGGCTCATAGGCGGAGCCCTCTCCATAGCCGGTAAGTCTTTGCTGCATATTGCAGCAAAGGCTTGCAGGTAACACCTCGCCGGTGTTCTCCCACTGATCGTCCCGCTGATTGCCCCACTGATCGTCTCTCCCACTGAAGACCGGAGGATACTTTGTTTTAACCTATTCATTACAATGTGCTATCAGCACATTGTAATGAATGAGGAGTAAAATCCCCATATACTGCCATACTGTAGTATGGCAGTATATGATAGGATCGTACAGACAACCTGGGGTTACAGTACCCTGGGGAGTCTGAAAAATAGTAAAAATAAAAATTAAAAAAAAGTTTAAAAAAAATGATAATAAAAAACCCGAAAAACTCAAATCAAACCCCTTTCCCTAGAACTGATATAAATATAAATAAACAGTAAAAATAATAAACAAATTGAGTATCACCGCATCCAAAAATGCCCGATTTATCAAAATAATGGTTTTTCACAGCGTTTTACCCCGTAACGGAAAATCGTGCCCAAAGTAAAAAATGCCACTTTTTTGCCATTTAAAAACAAAATTTAATTCTATAAAAAGTGATCAAAAGGTTGCACAGTCCTAAAAATGATAACATTCTAAACGTCATCAAAAGCCACAAAAAACAACACCTCCCACAGCTCCGTACACCAAAGTATAAAAAATTATTAGCGCCAGAAGATGGCAAAATGCAAAAAAAAATTTTGGTTCGGGAGGTTTTAATTTTTGTAAATGTATGAAAACATTATAAAATGTATACAAATTTGGTATCCTATTAATTTACCAATTTCACTGCATTTGGAATTTTTTTCCTGCTTCCCAGTACATGGCATGGAATATTAAATACCACCATTTTGAAGTTTAATTTTTTTACGCAGAAAATAAGCCATAACGCAGCTTTGTACATGGAAAAATAAAAAATGTATAGATTTTTGAAAGTGGGGAGTGAAAAATGAAAACGCAAAAACGAAAAAGGGCTGCGGCGTTAAGGGGTTAAAGCCTTTGCGTCAGTTTTCTATTTGGCTTTGCACTGGAAAGAATGTGCAAACTGCTTGCACTGTATCCAACAAGACACAAATAATATGCACCCAAAGGGGTGTGTTACTGCTTAGTTGGAGTTTGACCACATTTATTACTGACGCGCGCCAGCATGAACAAAGTGCACCAAAGCAAAATTGTGCACACTGCCTAGCATTGCAGTTTGCAATAGTTTGGATAAGTATGGGCCAGCATGTGTGTAATGTACAACAGAGAAACTTCTTTCTCAGGTGCAAAATAAAGCAAAGCATTATTTTTTACTATGTTTTGCTCACTACAATATATAAGGTAAGACTTTTTAGACTACTAATCATGCGTGTGAATCTGCCCTTAATGTGTGAGCCCATTAGTCTCTTAGTGTCTGACAGTACACCCACAATTTATTGAATTGGTTGTCCCACAAAACACCAGTGGTAAGCCAATTGGGGCTGTGAGCTTTGAGGATATTCTATCTGAAAATTAGTTTAAATAAATACTTTTATGGTATATTGAGCCACAGATCTAAGCACAAATAGCCTGAATCTAAAAGGAGAACTCATGTATTATTATAGAAGTGTCTTTTTTTATTCACTGTGGGTATGTGGAGAAAAAAGGAAGGGGAACAGAGAAAGAAAGCTGCCGTGTCTCCACCCTCACCCAAGGGTTGGGTAACAAGGGTGTTTAACAGATAGTTTGGAGGGCAGGTTACTCTTTGTAACTCCCTATCTGGGAATAAGAGAAGTCTGGATGGTGCTGGTACTCGAGGGTAAGGGGTTCTTTTTTCAGAATTTTTTTTTTTCGGGGACAACATATTTCGCACTATGCAAAGTGCTTCATCAGGTATAGTACAATACACAATTAAATTAATAGTAGGTTTTATATAAGAGATACAAGTATAGATAAACAAATAAACGTGTGAGCTTAAAAGAAATTAATGATATTACAATATGTACATGTGATCATGGGACATAATAGAAACAGTATGTGCGCTAGGTGCTATGAGGGGGAGTTGATACATTTAAAAGTGGGGTATATAAAAGAGATGAATATGTAATATGTAACAAAGGTTAAAAACAAAGACAAAAGTATATAGATAAATAAATAAATGAATAATTCATTAGATGAATACATATAGATAGATTTGTATCATAACAATGATGATAATGATGATATTGGGAGAAGAAGTATATGCACAAGAATAAATGGATAAAAAATAATAAATAAATAATTATACATAAATGATTGGGTGATTAAAAACATGATCAGTACATAGTAAATTCGTGGATAGGAACATGTACATAGTAAATGTGTAAATGTATGATCTCTTTCCTGTTAATTCATAAGATGGTAGTCTACTTATGAGCATTAAGGGTTCCAAAATAAAATAAAATATAATATAATGCATGCCTATGGCAATAATGCAAGACATACTAATGATTATTGATTATGGGTCTTTGGCGATCGTATAGTTGTGAGACTTACTTAGCCTTACGTGTAGAGATCGTGCAGGGGTTGTAGCGTGACTGCTATGTCCCGACTGGGTGTTAACTATGAGTGAGCCTGATTTTGGCTTGCTGCACGTATCTCTCGTGCTGAGACCAGAAGTCGCACACGGCAACAGGATGTGAAAGCTCCCAATGTGTATGGAGCGCATGGATGCTACATAGCTTGCTGTATAGTGGAGTAGTAAATTGATACGATGAGCTGAAGACTCTGCTGTCTAATTTATATGTGGACTAAGTTATAATAAAGGATTAATAAATAAATGAATAAATAATTTATCTAATTTGTTTGTGGGCTGAGTTATAAATTAATAGAGGATGAACAAATAAATGAATAATGAATGCATAATAATGATTAAAGGAAAGAAAAAAAATAAAAATGAATAAAAATAGTAATGGTATGTGATGAATTATAAATATAAGCTTAAATGGCCAGAAATGGATGATTGTTTTAATGATGAGATTGTTATATATCCATGAATTATTTATTTATTCCAATCATAATAATAGTAACATTAAATAATGAATTATGGCTATAATGGCCAGAAGTGGATGATATGTGTCGATGAATGCAGCTGAAGGGATTGGAATCATATGAAATTACTAGAGATGAGCGAGCACTAAAATGCTCGGGTGCTCGTTATTCGAGACAAACTTTTCCCGATGCTCGAGTGCTCGTCTCGAATAACGAGCCGGCAGTATATGACCAGCCCCAGGGTCATACTCGGTCCCAGCCTCCACTAAGTTAACTCAATGTGCCCTCAGCGATATATAGTGGCCCTGCCCGGCAGCACTCGTCCACTTTCCGTGGTCAGGTGGACCTTGTCAGAAACGGCGTTGGTCAGGGCACGGATGATGTTGTCTGACACGTGCTTGTGCAGGGCTGGGACGGCACATCGTGAAAAGTAGTGGCGGCCGTCGCCATGAGGTTTCGAAAGGTTTCGATCTCTACCAGCATATAGGGCAGCATCTCCAGGCTAAGCAGTTTGGAGATGTGGACGTTGAGGGCGAGGGCGTGTGGATGGGTTGCATTATACTTCCTTTTGTGCTCCAGCATCTGGGGTATGGAGAGCTGAACGCTAGTGGATGCTGTGGAGGATTGTGGAGGCGAGGATGGGGTTTTCGCACGGGAGGTGTTTGGGCCGGGGTCCTGGGCAGGGGGCTGACTAGCAGATGACACAGGGGAAGGAGCAGTGGAGTGCCCGGCCAGAGGTGAACGGGCTTGGTGCCATTGAGTGGGGTGTTTAACATTCATATGCCTGCGCATACTGGTGGTAGTTAAGCTAGTAGTGGTGGAACCCCTGCTGATCCTGGTGTGCAACCTTTGCCAAACCAGGATCAGCAGGGGTTCCACCACATTCTAATAGAACACCCTAACGCTTTCCCTGACCAGCAGCAGCTCTCTCTCTAACGGCATCCAGACAGAGATATACTGCTGAATTTGGGAGGAATAATGTGGAGATAAATAATGCTGATTTTGGAAGGAAAAATGATGTGGAAGGGTAAAGGATGGGTCTAGGGATATACTTCTTCTCCCAATATCATTGTCATCATCATCATCATTGTTATGATACAATCAATCTATATGTATTCATCTAATGAATCATTCATTTATCTTTATACTTTTGTATTTGTTTTTAAACTTTGTTACATATTGCATAATCATCTCTTTTATATACCCTACTTTTAAATGTATCAACTCTCCCTTGTAGCACCTAGCACACATACTGTTTCTAGTATGTCCCATGATCACATGTACATATTGTAGTATTATTAATTTCACACATTTATTTGTTTATCTATAGTTTTTTTTATATAAAACTATATAAAACCTTTTTTTTTACCTATCCGTTCTCCTTTCCCACCCTCCTGCTTCTCGCTTAGCAACAATAATGTCATATAAATATACGATCATTGAATAACGAATCCGGCCCATGAATTTTCCAGAGAGCCCTCTTTATGATTTTAGGGTCCTCACATCTATTCATCAAAATTTTTTTTGCTGAAAGGAAATACCATCTAAAATGTGGGCTCACCTTCCCGATAACTCTTTTACAATTAATGTAACTTAATCCTTACATACTTTCTTCCACAAATCAAACATTGGTCAGTCAATGGAAATCTTGGAAAAGGTAATCTTAACCCAGACTGAAATTTTGAACCTAATTTTGGTAATAACCGGTTTCAAGTTTATGTTCAAGTATGAATTTTGGTAATAACCGGTTTCAAGTTTATGTTCAAGTATGTTCAGATCGCACCACCCAGACAGGAGTTTTTGTCCCAAGGGCAAAAGAGATAGTCTCTAGGTTCCACGTTATGACAAATTCCTATATTACTTGCATGACTTGGGAACATCTCTTTGTCTCCTTCAAACATAAGAAAAGATTGAATGCATGAAGGGGAACCTTATCTTCTGTAATATTGCAACCAAATCCCCTATTTCCTTCCTCCTAACTGTTTGATATCCTCTCATGTTATGGGGCATCTAATTCCCCTCTCTGTTCAAATTTTTACTGTGGTTATGTAATTTTATTTAGATATCTCTGCATATCCTGAACATCCATTTTCAACTAAGACAAATATAGCACAGAATTACACTCACCGGCCACTTTATTAGGTACAGCATGCTAGTAACGGGTTGGACCCCTTTTGCCTTCAGAACTGCCTCAATTCTTCGTGGCATAGATTCAACAAGCTGCTGGAAGCATTCCTCAGAGATTTTGGTCCATATTGACATGATGGCATCACACAGTTGCCGTAGATTTGTCGGCTGCACTTCCATGATGCGAATCTCCCGTTCCACCACATCCCAAGATTCGCTACTGATTGAGATCTGGTGACTGTGGAGGCCTGTTGAGTACAATAGTGAACTCAAATTCTTCACTTTCAAGATAACCATCTGAGATGATTGCCACTTTATACATGTCGCAATTATCCCTGCTTACAGAGTATCCATGCAGATGTTGGGTACATGTGGGTTCATAAGGGATGTGACATGGTCACCAACAATACTCAGGTTAGTGCTGGTGCATTGCAGACAACGATCTGCCAATGGTACTCTACCAGGGGCCAAAGCACGTGCCAAGAAATATTCCTCCACACATGACACCACCACCACCTCGAAGCCTGCCCATTGATACCAAGCAGGACGGATCCATATGCTTTCATTTTCTGACCCTAACCATCCGATGCTTGCAGCAGAAGTCCGACCAGCAACCAAGCATCGACGATTTTCCCCAATCTTCTACTGTCCATTTTGATGAGCTTGTGCAATTGATAGCCTCATTCCCTGTTTCTAGCTGAAGGAAGTTGGCCCCGGTGGGTCTTGTCTGCTCTTGTAGACCATCTGCCGTCAATGAGTTCTAGGGCGTACTGTGTGCTCAGAATGCATCTTTCTGCCTACACTTGGTTGCTCGACCTGAGCTCTGTTAACGGGTGGTGATTGTGGTCCGCTGTTTGCCTGTTCTATTCAGCTCGAACCATCTGTCCCATTCTCCCTCGACCTCCTGGCATCACAGACAAGGCTTTGCCTGCGCCCACGAGAACTGCCGCTCACCTGTGTTGTTTTTTCGTTTTTGGACCATTCTCTGTAACCCTATACGATGTGTTGGACGGTGAAAATTCCAGCTCCATAAATCAGCAGTTTCGGAAATACTCATACCAGCCCTTCTGGCACCAAACAACCATGAGGCCCACGGTTCAAGGCACTCAACTAATCTCCTCCTTGTCCTTCCCTAACTGAATGCTGGTTGACGGCAGAGAGTGTCTTGAACCATGTCTACATGCCTAAGCACTGATTTGTTCCGGCCATGATTGGGCTGATTAAATGAAGATGTTAACGAGACAGTCTTGAGTCAGCGTGCCGCTAATAATAATGGCCGGTGAGTGTTATTTCCTCACAGACTTTACACTTACTACTTCCATTGCTCTTGCTCCTATTGCTTACTTACTGAGCTCGTGATGCCCCACTCATTCGTGAACTTCCCAATTCGATTGTGGGCCTAGCTGGTTTGTATAGCTCCTCCAATACTCTACCGCTGTTTCCAGATCTGACATTAGTTTTACCCTAACTAACAAGCTTCGTGGATTGTCTTCTTTCATCCTTGTAAGTACTGTTCCAGTTTTTGCCCCCTATTTCGCTAAGTGTTCATTTTATTCATAGCCTCCTTGTCGCTAGAGCATACAATTGTATCAATCTTACTACACTTTGTGTCTCTTCTTAAGGAAGACTATCTCTATGGCCCGATGTCCTTAATCTTCAGACAAAAACTTTTCTGCGAAAACCACCCCCCCGGCTCAAGGGATATCTTGAAGTGCCTCCATACGTATTGTATATTGATTGATATCTTCATTTGCCTCCAAAAGCTCCTAAGGGCAAGTTAAACGTTTGGCCTTCTTGATTCCAGGTGATCCATGTGGGTATAACCCAATGCTGGGATGTTTACTTTGACAGTTGTCTGTTATCTAATATTGAGTTACGGTCTCATATTTCATACTATCAACATAGGGTAATGGACACTCAATAGTAAGAATCATCGATTCTGGACATAGTGTTCGATGATTCGAGCAAGAATTTGAAGTGAGAAGGGGAAAGGTATATATAAAAAAGATAGTATACACACTACACCCTTCAGTCTCCCATAATGGAACTTGGACCTGCCTTCAGTATCTATTTCCGAGAGGATTAATTTATATTCAACTGCATTATGTATATAAATATGATGAAAACACTGAATAAAGCTCAATTGCATCCCAAGGGACAATAAATTGTCCCACTTCGGTCTTTGCGATGGATATGTGCGTCACTAGGCGCTAAACACAACGGTCCCAAGTCTCACTGCAAATTCCTCACAATATGGTAGTAGATGCACTACAGCAAGGCCAGCCACCAGCAGATCAACCAGAAATAAAATATATAACGCTATTGTAGGCCTAAGTAAGCCGTTTGGATTCTCCTATGGCTATTTTCTAGCCAAGTATAAAAGCACACTGCTATGCCAGATGAGATGACGCTGAGTTATCAAAAAATAAACGTAAAATAAAAAGAAACTGGCAGACTGTGCCTAATTGAAATCAAACCCCTAATAAATTGTCCCACTTTGGTGTTTGAGGTGGATATGTGCGTCACTAAGAGCTAAACACAACGGTAGCAAGTCCTCCAGTAAATTCCTCACAATATGGTACTAGCTGCAAATAAAAAAAAAAATGTATAACGTTATTGTAGCCCTAAGAAGGGCTGTTGGGTTCTTGTTGAATCACTCCTGCCTAACACTATTCTAATAGAACAGCCTAACGCTTTCCCTGACCAGCAGCAGCTCTCTCCCTAGCGGCATCCAGACACAGAATGATCTGAGCAGTGCAGGCAGGGGCTAGTCTATTCCAGGGTCACCTGATCTGGCCAGCCAACCACTGCTATCGATGTGTAAGGGTACCACGTCATGCTGGGTGGAGTGCAGAGTCTCTTGGCTTGTGATTGGCTCTGTTTCTGGCCGCCAAAAAGCAAAACGGCGGGAGATGCCATTTTCTCGAGCGGGCGAAGTATTCGTCCGAGCAACGAGCAGTTTCGAATACACTAATGCTCGAACGAGCATCAAGCTCGGACGAGTATGTTCGCTCATCTCTACTAGCGTTATCGCAGGTTTCCAATAACGCTAGCAGTGTAGTAACACTGCTGGGACTGTTGTAGCACTAGGAGCTGCTTACTTTAGCAGCTCCTAGTGCCGTTTTTAAGGGTGACAGGTCCTCTTTAAACGGTTAAATTGAAAACAAATAGTCCAGATTTTATGGCATTAACCCAGGGATAATGATTAGTGGAGAAAGATTATAGACTTACGCTGGACTAATATGTACTGACAATGTTGTGCTTTTAACAAAATCCCACAGCACTCCATTGTTTATTAAAGAATCATTTTAATATAATATCCATTAAAAGCTATATTTTATCTATCATCTATCTATCTATCTACAAATGGAAAGTCTATCTATCTATTGCAACACAACTGACCACACTGATGTATATTTTACCGACTAAATTATTGCATAGTTCCCCACTACTTGCATTGTAAAACATATATTAAATGCATGCAGCCCCCAAATTAAATTCAGTACCCCAAATTATATTATATATTTTCCCCTTCAAGTTATAATTAGTAGCTCCCTCTTGCCCTTACCTTTCGGCCAATGGACCATTGGTTTCTAGAAACTCCAACCTACCTATAACTTTGTCATTGGTGCCAACATGCACCATGACTGCTGGATGCTCCCCAGCACCTGCCAATTATCTGTCAACCCGATCTGCAAAATGCTGAACCTTATCCCCAGACTGTCCTCTATGAACCACTTTTAATATAATCTTCCTCTACCAGAACATGTTTGACATTTCCTGTTCTCTCATTTCCCTTCTTACTGTGCCAAAGCTATACTTACTTCTAGAGATGAGCGAGCACTAAAATGCTCGGGTGCTCGTTATTCGAGACGAACTTTTCCCGATGCTCGAGTGCTCGTCTCGAATAACGAACCCCATTGAAGTCAATAGGAGACTCGAGAATTTTTCAAGGGGACCAAGGGTCTGCACAGGGAAGCTTGGCCAAACACCTGGAAACCTCAGAAAATTATGGAAACACCACAGAAATGGACAGGAAACAGCAGGGGCAGCATACATGCCTCTGAGGCTGCTTATGCCAAAATTATGGGCAACAGCATGGCAATGACAGAGTGACCGAATGAGGCTAGATAGCATCTAAAACATCCAATAATTGACCCTGACACTATAGAAGACGGCATACAGAGATAGCAGCAGCAGCGGCAGGCTAGAGAGTGGCATGGCGACATACCCCAAATGGACTCAGGCTTCCTTTTGGCGAGGATAACGTGTACCACTGTATGTATCAGTATTTTGCCTGGTTAAGGCGGCAGAGAGGAACCAAAGGAGGTGAGCAAGAAGCGTTGAATTGATTTCCTACGATATATTTAGTCGATAACACAGCATGGTGGCGACATAGTGACCAAGTTCCATAACGTATCTGGTGAAACACCCGAAAAATGAGCCTGACAGCTCGTTTGATAAGGGGAGGACATGGGGAGGCAGCCATGGAGACGACTTCCATGATTAAGAGCGACAGTATGGGACATCCATATTGCGCTGCTATGATTGCAACTTCAGGTCTCCAGCATGGATCTTGGGATGGAGCTGGCGGTCCGCTGCCAGGCGAGCTTTCGCCTGTCCAAGCCCCTGTCTCTCTGCTCCTCCCCACCCAAAATGGGCCTGGGGGCCAGAAGCGTTTCCTTTGAAAAAATTATAATTTTCAAAGCAGGCCGGGTCGTTTGAATATTTCACCTAGGAATAATGGAATAGCATAGTGGTTCTATTTTTAATAGTTTTTTCGGAAATGGTTCCATGATTAAGAGCGACAGTATGGGGCTGCTATGATTGCAACTTCAGGTCTCCAGCATGGCGGCGACAGATGGGCCGAGTTCCATTATGTATCTGGTGAAACACCTGAAAATTCTGCCTGACACAGCTCGTTTGATAAGGGGATGATGTGGTGTATATCCTCTCGTGCTCCAGCGTCTGCAGTATAGACAGTTTAAAGTTGCGCATGGAGACATTGGTGGACGCTGTGGAGGATCGTGGAGGTGAAATGGACAGGAAACAGCAGGGGCAGTATGCATGGATGCCTCTGAGGCTGCCTAATCTTGGGATGGAGCTGGCAATCCGCTGCACAGCGGATAACACAGCAGGGTGGCGACAAAGTTAACAAGTTTGATGTGGAAGCCATGAAAACAACCCAAAATTCTGCCTGACACAGCTCGTTTGCTAAGGGGACGATGTATGGAGGCAGTAAGGAAGTAGTAGATTAAAGATGCTGCAGTTAAAACTATGCTAGTTGGATCTTGGGATGGAGCTGGCGGTCCACTGCCAGACGAGCTTTCGCCTGTCCAAGCTCCTGTCTCTCGGCTCCTCCCCACCCAAAATGGGCCTGGGGGGCAGAAGCGTTTACTTTGAAAAAAGTATAATTTTCAAAGCAGGCGGGGGCTACAAACAGCACTTCTAAGAACCTTTTGTATGAGATCAAGTATAGTACTGTTCTTATAAGTAATTGGCTTGGTTATGGCGCGTGAGGGGAATTTAAACAGATGCGCAAGAAGCGCTGAAATAATATTGGTAAATGATAAAAGTTTGGCAGTATATTTTGTGGATAACACAGCAGGGTGGTGACAAAGTTAACAAGTTTGATGTGGAAGCCATGAAAACAACCCAAATTTCTGCCTGACACAGCTTGTTTGGTAAGGGGACGATGTATGAAGGCAGCTATATGGACGACTTTGAGAGGCAGCTATGGAGATGATGTGTGGAGGTAGCAATGGAGACAACGTGTGGAGGCAGCTATAAAGACGACGTGTGGAAGCTGCTATGGAGACAATTAAATTTGGATAGTGCCTGTATGTGGCAGTCCAAAAAAGTTTTCAAACCAAAGGAGCAGGTAGGTGGTCCTCCAGAAAAATTAAATACATAGAGTACCTGTATGTGGCACTCCCAAAAATTGTTTAAAACAGAGGACCGGGTAGGTGGCCCTCCAGAAAAATTAAATACATAGAGTACTATAGCTAGAGCCAGTTGGCCCTGGCAAAAAATAGCCAGATTCCTCTGCTTTAGATTACAAAGAGGAGGAGAAGGAGGAAAAGGAGGAGGAGGAGTGCATACATTATTCAGGTTGAGCTTCTTTCACCTGGTGGAGAATGGAAATCCTGAGAAATCCAGGCTTTATTCATCTTGATAAGCGTCAGCCTATCAGCACTGTCAGTCGACAGGCGTGTACGCTTATCGGTGATGATACCACCAGCTACACTGAAAACCCGCTCAGACAACACGCTAGCGGCAGGGCAGGCAAGAACCTCCAAGGTGTACAGCGCCAGTTCGTGCCACATGTCCAGCTTTGAAACCCAGTAGTTGTAGGGAGCTGTGTGATCATTTAGGACGATGGTATGGTCAGCTACGTACTCCCTCACCATCTTTCTGTAAAGATCAGCCCTACTCTGCCGAGACTGGGGACAGGTGACAGTGTCTTGCTGGGGTGACATAAAACTGGCAAAGGCCTTGTAAAGCGTACCCCTCCCAGCGCTGGACAAGCTGCCTGCTCGCCTACTCTCCCTCGCTACTTGTCCCGCAGAAGTACGCCCTCTGCCGCTAGCGCTGTCAGAAGGGAAATACTGTTTCAGCTTGTGCACCAGGGCCTGCTGGTATTCATGCATTCTCATACTCCTTTCCTCTCCAGGGATGAGAGTGGAAAGATTTTGCTTGTACCATGGGTGAATACCCAGTAATCGGTGCTGGAATAAATTCTTTGAACGCGAGGGTCACGGGATAGGCAGCCTAGCATGAAATCTGCCATATGTGCCAGAGTCCCAACTCGCAAGAATTCACTCCCCTCACTGGCCTGACTGTCCATTTCCTCCTCCAACTCCTCGTCTTATGCCCATACACGCTGAACAGTGAGGGACTGAGCAATGCTCCCCTCTTCTGTCTCGCCAACATTCTCCTCCTCTTCCTCCTCATCCTCCTCCACCTCCTCCGATATGCGCTGAGAAACAGACCTGAGGGTGCTTTGGCTATCAACAAGGGAATCTTCTTCCCCCCGTCTCTTGTGACGAGCGCAAAGCTTCCGACTTCATGCTGACCAGAGTTTTTCAACAGGCTAAGCAGCGGGATGGTGAGGCTGATGATGGCGGCATCGCCACTGACCATCTATGTTGACTTCTCAAAGTTACTCAGCATCTGACAGATAGCAGACATCCACGTCCACTCCTCATTGTAGACTTGAGGAAGCTGACTGACCTGACTACCAGTTCTGGTGGAAGTTGACATCTGGCAGTCTACAATCGCTCTGCGCTGCTGGTAAACTCTGGATAACATGGTTAATGTTGAATTCCACCTTGTGGGCACGTCGCACAATAGTCGGTGAGCGGGCAGTTGGAGGAAATCTCTTGTGGAGATCAAGGAACATATTAAAAGTAATGAGTCCAAACTATCACAATTTGATCAGGAGAATGTGGTGGCCCCATTTCGGGCCAATCTCAAGGAAACCATTGAAAAGTATGAAGAAGAGGTGGTATCCAAGAAGAGGGTTAAGTTCACAAGGGACCGTGGTGATTTTGAAAAGAAACAAGCATTTAAATGGACACATAATGGCAACAGGAGGAAGATCCAGCGCAAAATAACAACTTGGCAGCTAACGAGGTAGCGTCCAGTGGTTTTTTATCTACAGACACCAGCGACCAAGAAGGCGAACCAGGAGGGGACACCAACGGACCGCCCAATCTACGCAAGAGGGCGCCCAAATACATGGATTGGTCTCCAACACACAAACGGGGGAGACAACGCAGGAGGAATTGAGCAGGACGAATGGTGAGTTATTAACCTATCCTCTTATCCCCTATCTGAAGCTGAAAGTAAGCTACTGTCTAAAGGGTTGAACTTTTCCCCTATGCAAAGGTTGGACAAGTTTTTGCTGACTAAAGACATATATTTGTATTGTAGACAACTCTCTTTTAAGCTACTATATTACCAACCTTCCCTGATTGATGTTATGCCAGAAACGGACAGGCAAGTGTTTTCTCATCTGTTGGATTTGCTGCAAGAAAATGAGAACGTATCAGGTAGGAGACCCTTCACATTAAGGAACTTTTCACAAGCTACACCAAACTTGAAACTTTTTCCAGCCATTCAAATATTTTTTGATTGCATGGTACAAGATATTCAATCTCTACGCCTTGACCCCAACAGACATGAAAATTTGTCCCGTGACGAACGACGCACCCTACTTGAGCTACAAAAGAACAACATTTTTTACAATTAAGGAGGCAGACAAAGGAGGGTGCATCGTCCTTTGGCCAATTGACTCCTACATTGGTGAAGCAAAAAGACAGCTGTCTAACCACACATATTATGCGATTCTACCGGCTGACCCCACTGATGTCTTCAAGAAGAAAATGGACCAACTTCTGGACTCTGCATTACGTCAGGGGATTATCACCAAAAAAACATATATGACAGTCAAGACCCCTGTCACCCCCACGTTCTATATGCTTCCGAAAGTGCACAAGGCATTGGTGGGTTGTGTGAGAGGGCTTGTGTATATATATCGACTTTTTCTTGCAGACTCTTGGCATGAAGCCTCCATCATACATACGGGATTCATCACATCTTATTACACGAATCAAGGAACTGGGCCTCCCTACCGAGAATCTATGGATCGTCTCAATGGACGTTGAATCATTATATACAAACATCATTCATCAGGTAGGATTGGAGGCAGTAAACTTCTTCTTGCAGAATATGGATGGTGCTGATGCCCAACATAATGTTCTTATTGAACTACTCAGCTTCGTCTTAAAACACAACTTTTTCATCTTTGATAGGATGTTCTATCGTCAGATTTCGGGCACGGCGAAGGGTGCACGGTGTGCCCCCACCTACGCAAACCTTTTTTTGGGTTGGTGGGAGGGGAACACCGTGTACCCATCGTCGGCCTTTAGGGAGCATGTTTTGGGGTGGTTTCGCTTTATAGACGATATTCTCTTTTTTTGGAAGGGCCCCTTTGAGGACCTGCAGAACTTTGTAAAGGACTTAAACAGCAACCCATGGCAGATCAGACTTACACCGGTAACATCAGTGTCAACTGTGGACTTCTTGGACTTGCAGATCTCAGTCTGGGAAGGTAAAATTCATACTACACTGTATCGCAAGGAAACGGCCAACAATAGTCTTCTGCATTATTCGAGCTTCCACCCCCAACATATGAGGAATGCCATTCCAGTAGGGCAATTCTTGAGGATAAAAAGGAACTGTAGTGAACAGGAGCAATTTGCTAGCCATTCTAGGGAACTGACACAGAGATTTAAGGATCGGGGTTATCCCCACAAGGTGATATCTAAGGCCTACCAGAGAGCACGGGCAAGAAAGATCGACAACATTCCAACCAAAGATTAAACATACAGATGGTAAACCGGTGTTGGTTGCCAATTACAACAACCAATGGCATGACATGTACAACCTACTCCTAAAAAATTGGGGGATTCTTAAGAGTGATAGCAGACTCTTACCCCACATTCCTGACAAGCCACGCATGGTAGCCAGGAGGACGAAAAATCTTTGTGATTCTTTGACACGTAGCCACTTTCAGAGACCTTCTACACCACTGGGACATGGCCAACGTCTATTGGGAACATACCCTTGCGGGGATTGTAATGTGTGTCCTCAAATTTTGCAAGGTCAGAATTTTCTCAATCCTCCCAATCAGGAACAACATGGACTATACTCCTACATTAACTGCCACTCCAGAAATGTAGTTTACTGCTTACAATGCCCGTGTCAGTTGTTATACGTGGGCCAAACGACACAAGAACTGAGGAAGCGGGTCCAAAAACACGTTTCCACCATTATGAATGCAGACCAAGACTCCAGACAAGGGAAGACTCTAACAACAGTGGCAAAACATTTCTTGTCTCGACACCGGGGTAGTTCACGTGGTCTTCAGGTGGTTGGACTTGAGAAAATACAAACAACTATCCGAGGTGGAGATGTTATACCGGCCCTTCTACTGGCAGAATCAAAATGGATTTATCGCCTGGACTGCAAGGCCCCTCGGGGGATGAATGAGGATTTGTTCTTTACAGGCTTTTACAAACGGTAGGTACACAATTCTTTATAACCCCTACACATATTTCAGTTTCTATTCCAGCACTTTTGAGGTTTGTTTTCACGCTGCATGGGCCTCTTCTTTTCCTCCTTTTTAGTTTGGTGCTGGCCCCTTCTCTCACTTTTTGTTCATGGGGATCACTTGGGTCAGGGAGCCATCTCACTTTCATTCACTACAACATGATAAGTCAGGGCAGGTAGGTATTCATGTCACATTTGTTTTCTCACTGGGCCATCACCCTCACTTGAATCACACATAATTTCCACTCTTCTGCGAGCACCTGTATAATATATTAATCCATTCAGGTGAGTATACTTTCCACTCACATGACACTCCTCGTGTTCTGCACGGGACATCCACCATGGCCACATAAACAAGTTCTTGTGTACTTACCCCTCTCATTCTTAAATTCCTCCAAAATTCTTCTGGACACCCACCTATTTGATACATTCCTGAACAGCCATCCCAGAAATGGATTCATCCCATCAGTTTGCTTCGTTTACCATGGAATCCACCAGACTCTACTTGCTCACGACCATAGTCGTTCTTTTGTGGACTCTCTCCCTCTCCTGCTGGCCCTCTGTGGCTGGCCCCTCCCTTCCATGTCCTATTGTATCTCATTGCGCACTCTGGACTCAAATATACCTTTTTATTGATACCGTATACACTATAAGTATCCATGTATATTTTATTTAATCTTCAATTTGAATAATGTTCTTGAATGTCTCGTCCGCTTTTTATATTCTGTTGATCCCTATGAGCATCATACCATGGGTGGGTATCCTACCTGGCATTGACTATTTCACCCTCATCCATCCATTTTACTTCACTGTAGTACAATTTAGCATTTAAATTGCTGCACACGCACTTGCACTTTATGGGCACGTAGTCCATGCAACCACTCAGTTTATATTGACATCATCTAATCACACATAATGTTGTTCATTCTGCATATGCTGGTTGTTTGGTTGAATGTATGATGCATGGGCCCATGATAGTATGTATGTGTTGATATAGTATTTTAAGTATATTACATGCTATAGGTTAGTTCACTATTTAATATTCATTTATTTATTTATTTTTTATACAATATTGTGTGTCACATATACTGATTTTTATCTTACACTATTTTCACTGTACAACTTTTCTATGTACATTCCCCCCTTTTTTGCATGTATATTTTCTCATGTATACTCTATACAATTATCTATACAATGATCTGCACAATTTTATAGATACCACTTTTGTAATCTATTTATTTGCAATGTAGGTTTTTATGCGATCCCCCGTTTTGTGCGTGCATTTAGTGTACCAGTTTCTGGTTTTACTTTTTAGAACACAGGGACACATTTCTATGTTGCACCACATTGAGAACACGGGGACACATTTCTCTGTTGAACCACATTGAGTGCTTGATGCTGGAAGTGAGCTAATTAAGCTCACTACCAACACATGGGATCTTCCTTTATAATTGGACGCTCCACACCATACAGATACCCCTGAGGAAGCCACAGAAGGTGGCGATTTGCGTGGGGCGGTTATCCCCAGCTCGCTCTCGTGTGTATGTTTGCTGCACAGGTAATACTTGCTTATCTCTTGATTTAGGTTAGCAGTGTGGTACCATCTATTTATTGACTTTTGCTTGCATACACTTATGCTCTATACAAAAATACCCCCCTTTTTTCTTGTGACTTTTTTGCAATCTGCTTACATTATATGTTGGTACCGCATTTTCCCTAGCCCAATGTGTAATCCCTTATAGGATAATATTGTTGTATCTCTTTTTGTGTTACATAAGGCTTCAGTCTCCAGGGGGAGCTGGTGGTCTCAGGATCACTAACACTATCACATGTTTGATTTTCCTGTGGTTGATTATTCTGTGATTGTTCACATTTTTTAATGGTTTTTATTCTCTTCTTGTGTTGTGGTGTTTTTTTGATTATATTAATAAAGAATGTATTGTCTTGGTCACTTGGCATGTATGCTTTCTTTGTCTTGTGGTTTTGCATTGACCTTTAGACTCTTTACCTGACCTCATTTTGTGCAGTGCTGGTCCCATTTTTTGTATTCTGAATTCCACCTCTTGGGCACGTCGCACAACAGTCGGTGAGTGAGCAGTTGGAGGCGGCGCTGCGCTGTCCTGAGAGTGGCAGCATCTGTGCTGGACTTCCTGAAATGCACACAGATGTGGCACACCTTCGTGAGCAAATCAGACAGATTGGGGTATGTCTTGAGGAACCGCTGAACTATGAGATTTAACACATGGGCCAGGCATGGCACATGTGTCAGTCTGCTGAGTTGCAGGTTACGGCCGTTGTCACACAAAACCATGCCTGGCTTCAGGTTCAGCAGTGCCAGCCACAGATCAGTCTGCGCCGTGATGCCCTGTAATAGCTCTTGGGCACAGGGCCGCATCTGCCATGAGGCGAGACGAAAATCTCGCCACAGGCGGCAGAATGTGGATCCCTGTAAAGGGCGGCGAAATTCGCCGCTCTAAAGTGGGTGATTCGGGCGCCGTTAACGCCCGAATCGCCCACCTGCTAAATAAATCGCGCCTGTCTCTTTAAGACACAGGCGCGATTTATATGCGGAGTGACGCAGCGCCTTTCTGGCAGCTGCGTCGCTCCGTTCCAATCAGCGACACAGGCGTCGTGACGTAACACCGCCTGTGTCGCTGTGCGGAGCCGGGGCTCACAGGAGAGCCGCGTGAAGACGGGACCCGCGCGCCGAGGGAGCAGCTGCGTGCAGGTGAGTGTGATTATTATTATTTTTCATGTATTTTCATTAATTGTGGCCAATAAGGGGGAGTGGGGAGGTGTCATTATCGTGGGAGGGGGGGAGTACTGTATACATTCTATGTGGCCATATTTGTTGCATACTGTGTGTGTGTGTGGGGGGGGGGGGGGGGGGCCGCAATCCACGACATCACCTGTTCGCACTGTTCTGGCCTCAACAGTGCTCTACCACGAGTCCCAGTAACTTGAGACATGAACCTAGGGAGTGTAGCTCTGCGGCGTTCCCCTGCTTCCTCATCAGCAGGTGGTGTCTCACCCCGCCCAGGTCCACGGCCTCTGACCCCTGCAGTAGTTGGACGCCCACGTCCACACCCTCGTCCTCTACCCCTAGCCCTCGGGTTATACATTTTCGAAATTAAAGTGTAAACTGTAAATTTTTTTTGGGTGTTTTTTTTTAAACAAAACGATGCTATATCCTATTGCTATGGCTAGTTTCTAACCTACACTGACGCATTAGCGTCAAGCTCGGACGAGTGTGTTCGCTCATCTCTAGAAATTACATAATTATATGACATTTTATAAACTTGTTAGGATTGAGTGACCAATACTGGATTATTTGTCTTAATGGATGTAGATAATTGGATTGGAATTATGTGGTGAAGGTTGAATATGATTGTATAGATATATACTGCTGAATTTGGGAGGAATAATGTGGAGATAAATAATGCTGATTTTGGGAGGAAAAATGATGTGGAAGGGTAAAGGATGGGTCTAGGGATATAATTAGGAAAAATGATGTGGAAGGGTAAAGGATGGGTCTAGGGATATAATTCTATCAGGACCATACGGAATCTCGATTGTGGGGTGCATGAGATGAAGTGCATTGGTAATTATATAACAGCATGAGGTTGGGTGAACGGGAGTATTAGAGGAGGAGCCAGGTTAAATGGATGATGGTTTTGGTCACCTCATTGCGACCTGTGGGGCTCAAAGTGTTGAGTTTTAAGATCCAGAATACTTCCCTCTTGCATAGTGTCTCATATCTATTATGGACGTCCTCCATGATCAATAAGCATAATTCTTAGTAGATTTTCATCCTGCATGTCTAAGAAGAAGATGTTTAGATAGCTCATGTAGTAGAAAACTCTACTTTATGTTTGCCCTATGGCCGTTGATTCTTCTGTTGAGAGCCTGTGTCGTCCTTCCCACATACTGGAGTCCACTAGGATGGAATATGACTGGGGAATAGGATATTTTTAAGGGTAACAGATTTTCTGAAGGTGATCTTGGGGTATTTAGGGATGATCCTCTTTAGTGCATTGTCTCCTTCTAGGATATGCCAATGCTTGTATAGGATGTCCTTTATTTATTTATTTATTTATGTTTGTTGTTGTATGTGGTAATGAAGACCAACAGTGGATCTGTGGGGTCTTTGCTTTTGGCTCTGGTAGTTATGCATTCTTTTTGAATAAATTTAGAGCTTCTCTTGTAGGAATTTTTCAGGATATGTGCTGGGTACCCTTTCTCTTGGAACCACTTTTTCAAGATCATTGCTTGAGACCTGAAGGTGCAGTTGTCCATACAGTTTTTTTGGATTCGCTGATACTGGCTAAATGGAATATTGTCTTTCCATTTCTGGAAATGGGAGCTGTCATAGTTGAGATAGCTGTTGGTGTCAAGATCTTTGAAGAATGTGGAGGTGATAATTCGTCCTTCATTGTTTTCCAAGCTTAGGTCTAGAAAATTGATACGGGAATCGTCATGCTCCATGGTGAAAGAGGTTCCCCACAGATTTCGATTGAGTGATAGTAGCAATGAAGTGGCTGATTGAGTGATAGTAGCAATGAAGTGGCTTCATCGTGTGAACCTGTCCAAATGAAGAACAGGTCGTGAATGTATCTGCAATAGGAAAATATATGGTGACGGAATGGGTGTTATGATAAGATAAACTGATTTTTTTAACATATCCATAAAGAAATTTGCGTAGGAGGGGGCCACTTGTGTGCCCATTGGCCGTGCCACGTTGTTGCAGATAAAGAAAGGAACCATATGAAAAGAATTTGTTTTTCAGTATGATCTTCAGAAGGGATCGCCTAACACAAAGACCCATAATCATTAGTATGTCTTGCATTATTGACACATCCCAGAGAGACATACACTCTCTGAACCAACCCCTTAAGTACCCACTAGGCATGCATTATATTATACTTTATTTTATTTTTTGTACCCCTAATGCTCATAAGTTAACTGCCATCTAATGAATTAACAGTGAAGAGATCATGCATTTATAAATTTACTAATGTTCCAGGAATTTACTATGTACTTATCACGTTTTTAATCACCCAATCATTTATGTATAATTTTTTATTTATTTATTTTTTGTTATTCATTTATTCTGGTGCATATACTTCTTCTCCCAATATCATTGTCATCATCATCATCATTGTTATGATACAAGGAAAGACAGGGGCGGGATTTGTGTTGAGAGGAGGATTGAAATCAAAAACAAAAGCGAGTTTGTGATTTTGTGATTGAAATTTAGCGAATGTGGTCAAAATTGTTGCTCGGTTATTTTTATACGTTCTTTAGCCCTTATAAAATTTACACATTTTTCCAAAAAAAGTTAAAAAAAAATGATAAATCTTCTTAATTAATTATTATTATTATAAAAAAAAGAGGGGGAAAATCACCAGACATATTAAATATAAATGAGTTCCTTACAATTCATCACTGAGTTGCATGCGACCCCCCACACGGTGTATGGCAGGCCGTACTGTGTTTATATTATGGGGCCCAGCCGAGGTCACGGGAATGGGAAGGAGCACCCTGGCACGGTGGCCAGGATTATTTCATTTGTAGTTTTCTGGTTGCCCACTTTTGGAAAGGCTGAGGTTTATAGTGAATATAAAATTTTCGCTTTTCCGTTCTGTGGGGGCCATTTGTGACGGCATTTTTGTTTTTATTCTTTTGCGGGGGGACGAGTGGATGATTTTTCCAGGGTTACCACATTTTTGGGGCGTTGGTATCACATATTGTTGAAAGAAGATTTTTGGAAGCTTTTTTGTTTTTGAGGTCATGAGGGTAGGAAAAGCATCAATTCTGTAACTGGATTTTTACTCTTTTTTTTTTTCGGTGTTCAACCCGTTTTTTAAGCCTAAACAATCATAGTTATCACTTATTCTATGGGTCGAATGACGTCATGAGGTGTAGCTACCACGCACATGAATTATTTTTCGTTCTGTTATGTTTTCCTAAAATTTGGCCAAATACTAAGACCACATATCCTCTAATGTTGGGCAAGAGACGGCGGGAAACAAAGATCATATGTTGCCTATCGCTGCTGTAGTTCATAAGTGCCATAGCACCATAGTTACGTTTCGTGGCGAACAGCTGCTTGTTGTGCATGGCCAGACGTAGTTGGCACAAGTCATCATCGTTGCCTGTGCTATCTTATGGATCTAGTGACCACATTCATGGTGCGTGACACATCAGCGTATTTTTCTGCGCCATCACTTTTTATGTTGCAAGTATTTTAGCTGTGGATGATATAATAGGTTAATCACGAATTCAGTTTACATCCCTTAGTGCCCCCCTGGTTGTTTTTTGTTGTCCCAGTCTGGTTCTGCCCCTCCCCGGTCTTTTGACGCCTGTCTCTTTTTTTTTTTTTTTTTTACGGGCGTTCATCCCCCCCCATATGGCATCCGTTCAAAAAGTTATTTAGTTTTATTCTAGGGATTTGGTTAACGGAACGCTTCGGGGTGGGGGTGTGATACTATATAGGTGGGGTTTGTGTTATTGATTTTGACCCTTTTTTGAGCGTGTTTTATTGTCTCCGTTATATGTTTTGGGCTATTGGGCATTTTATGATTTATAAAGTAATTTTTTATTGAAAAAACATTATTTTATTTGTACATTTTTTACATGATTTTCCACCATGGGGGATATGAACAAAGCAATCATTCTGATATTGCGTTGTTCCTTGATAATAACTCTGCATACTAATGTATTGCCAGGGATGATCAAGTGCCAGGCCTAGCAGATGCAATAGGGGGGTCTGACACTTGCCTTAAGATGACGGCGTCACAAGGCGCCATCTTAAAGGTAAAACCCTCCAAGGCTTCTCTGGGGGTCCCCGATTTCGGGACCCCCAGAGGAGCAAAAAAACAGCGATCGCCCCCCCCGAAAAACGGTGCGGGGTGGGGCAGATGTTGGGGTTTAAAGACCCAGAAGGTATGGTTTTAAAGGCCGCGGTCGCGTTGGTGAGCCGCGCGCATATTATTAACGGGTTCTTTTTTGTTTTTTTTGATTTTGTTTTTTTTTGTTTTTTATTTTTTATTTTGTGTTTTGGTTTTTTTTTTTTTAGTGTTAAACACCCGCGATCGGGAGAAGCCCACTCGACCGCGGGTGGTTAGCGGGGGGATTTTGTAGGCGGTTTAAATTACAGTTGAAATCTCGCGGCTCTAACGATGGGCCGTCGGCTGCTAGGTACGCCGTGAAACCGGCATTTCACATCGGCTCTGGCCGCAGTAAGCTGTACTGCGCTGAGCCTAATCGCGGGGACTCAGCGCAGTTACCAGCTACGGCGGCAGAGCGCTACTAAGGGGTTGGGGTAAACAGATCAGTCATTAGCTATGCCAGGCCATGTTAACTGATTATCCACTATTATCATTATTTGTTCCTCCAAACAATTTAAGAGTTCCAGGTTCCTCAATTTTTGTTTGTGAAGCTTGTGGCATTAGTGTAAATAAAACTTTATATGGTATTTCCCTATCCCTTATTATTTTGATTGTCATTCCACCTATCTTATCCGAGCCCCTCCCTCATGGCACAAGTTCTCTCTCCAAAGATGGAAGGATCACATGCATGCTGGACTATCCTTTTCAGACAAATAATTAAAAAAAAAAATTTAATAGATAAAAAAATATAAAAAAAAAAAAAAAAAATAATCCACACTTTTCTAAAAAACCTATCAAAGAAGAAAAAAAAGGCAAAGGACAAGGAAGAAGGAAATCTAGTGTGACAGTTACAACAGCAGAGTTTTAGAAAAGTAAACTAGAATTAACATAGTTTAGAGGAAAAGAGAGAGGGAAAATCCCTTTCCCTTTGCTGATTATTGGAGCATAATGGATTTCAAAAAAGACAATCTGTCGGTTTTAGAGTGGGCCTTTCCTGTGGGAAAAAAAAAATTGAAGTCTTCAAAGGCAATTGTGATAAACGATTCAGGTTGCTAAAGTGGGGGCTTTTTTTCCCTCCCCCTTTACTCTTTCCTCTCTAAAAAGTTTTTTTGAAAGACCCATTTACGGATAGAATTATTTGTCCCTTGGGGATGCAAAATTTGAGCTTTATTTCAGTGTTTTCATCATAGTTTATTATATACATAATGCAGTTGAATATAAAAATTTAATTCTCGGAAAATAGATGATAACTGAAAGGCAGGTCCAAGTTTCATTATGGGGATGGACTGAAGGGTTTGTGTGAATGGTTGTGTAGTAGTGTGTATACCTATCGTTTTATATATTAACCCTTTCCCCCTTCTAATTCAAATTCTTGCTCTCGAATCATCGAAACACTATGTTCCAAGAATCGATGATTCTTACTATGGAGTGGGTCCATTACCCTATGTTGATAGTATGAAATAGAGGACCGGGTAACCTCAATATTAGATAAACAGACAAACATTGTTAAAATTTAAAACCCACATTGGGTGTCTACCCACATGGGATAAACTGTAATCAAGAAAGGGGACAACAGTTTTTTAATGATTTTTTTAAGATTTTTAAGCTTTGAAAATTAGGGAGATTTGAAGGGAAAAAATGAAAATATAAACTCATATAATAAAATATGTATGGGAGGCACTTCAATGATATCCTTGAGACTGGTGGTTTAGAGAAATTAATAGGGCCAAGAGAATGTCTCCTAAGAAAGAAAGAGGAAAAAGTGTAAGAAAGAAAAAGGGAAGAAAGGGGAAAAGGAAAAAAAAAAGTGTATAAGATATGATAAATTATTTTTTTAAAATTTATTGTATAGATGCCAGGAAGGGCATGATGAATAATGCACATCCTTAGCGAAAAACTAGGGTGAAAAAAAAACTGGAATAAGGGAAAAGATTAAGATAAATGATTTTATTAAAGAAGGACAAAATAAAGCTTTTTTAGATGGTGTAATTAAAAATATTTGTCAATCTGGAAAACATGGTAGATTATTGGAGGAAGTTATACATAACCAGCAAGGCCCACATCGAATTGGGAAAGTTCAGAATGAGTGGGGGAGAGATGAGTAGCATCAATAAGTAGAAAGAAACTTTGAAAGTAATGTGTTAATAAAGTCTTTGAGAGGAAATATACAACCACCGGCCATTATTAGGGACACCTGCCAAACCCTGATCGTTAAACACTTCATTTGTAATCAGCAATCACATTGGGGCGGCAAAAATGCAGTGCATTTAGGCCATGTAGGACATGGTCAAGACCCAATCTCCTGCAGTCAAACGAGCATCAGTTATGGGAAGAGAAAGAAAAAAGAAGGAAAGAGAAAGAAGAGGGGAAAAAGAAGGGATGTTTGAGTTGCCTTTGAACGTGGCCATGGTTTGTTTGGTTGCCAGGGAAGGGCTGGTCGCGAGTATTACAGAAAACGCTGATTCTACTGGGATTTCACGCACAAAACCATCTCTAGGGTTTACAGAGAGGAATGCAGTCAAAAAAAGAAAAAAACATCCAGTGGAGCTGGCAGTTCTGCGTGTTTTGTGGCTGGAAAATGCCTTTGTTGATGCCAGAGGTCAGAGGAAAGGGAAATGGGGCCAGACTGGGTTCGAGCTGATTTAGAAAGGAAAGGGCAACAGTGAACTCAGAATCACCACCCGTTTACAAACAGGTAGGGCAGTAGAAGAGCATTCTCTGAGCACACAGTACGTCGAACTTTGAGGCCAGATGGGTCTACAGCGCCAGAAAAGAAAGGACAGAAGACCACACCGGGATTGCCACTCCTTTCAGCTAAGAAACAGGAAACTGAGGCTACAATTTTTGGCACAAGCAAGCGCATCAAAATTGGACAGTAGAAGATTGGGAAAAAAAGGGAAAATCGTTTGCCTGGTCTGATGAGTTTTCCTGGATTTTCTGCTGCAAACATTCATTCGGATGGTAGGGTCAGAACAGCAGCAGAACATGAAAGGCATGGATCCATCCTGCCCTTGTATCATGGTTAGGGCTGGGGTTGGTGGTGGTGTAATGGTGTGGGGAATAATTTTCTTGGCACTCTTGGGGCCCCTTGGTACCCCAATTTGAGCATCGCTGCAATTTTGCACAGGGCCTACCTGGAGTATTGTTGTGACACCCCCCATTTTTTGTCCCATCCCTTTTATGACCACAATGTACACCAACCATTCTCGATGGCTACTTTCAGGCCAGGGATAATGCGGCCAGTCATAAAAGGCTGGAATCATCTCAGACGGTTTTCTTGAAACATGCAGAATTGAGTTCACTGTACTCAAATGGCCTTCAACAGTCACCAAGATCTCAATCCAGTTAGAGTATGAGCATCTTGGATGTGGTGGAACGGGAGATTCGCATTCATGGAAGATGCAGACGACACAAATTCTACGGCAACTGTGTGATGCCATCATGTCAAATATGGACCCCAAAAAATCTCTTGAGGAATGCTTCCAGCAGCTTGTTGAATCTATGCCCACGAAAGGAAAGTTGAGGGCAGTAAGTCTGAAGGCAAAAGGGGTTCCAACCCGTAACTAGCATTGCCTTTACCTAATAAAGTGGCCGGTGAGTTGTAATTCTGTGCTATATTGTCTTAGTTTTGGAAAATGGATGTTCCAGGATGAATGCAGGAGATTATCTCTAAATTAAAATTACATAACCACAAGTAAGTAAAAAAATTTGAAAACAGAAGAGGCGGGAAATTAGATGGGGGCCCCATCACATAGAGAGGATTATCAAAACAGTTTAGGAAGGGGAAGAAATAGGGATTTGGTTGCAAGGTTTGTGCAATATTACAAGAAGATAAGGTTCCCCTTTCATGCATTCAATCTTTTCTTATGTCTTGAAAGGAGACGGAAGACAAAGAGGATTTGGTTCCCAAGTCATGCAAGTAATTTATAGGAAATTTGTCATAAGGTGGAAACCTAAGAGACTATTCTTCTTTGCCCCTTGGGACAAAAAAAACTCCTGGTTTGGGGTGGTGCGATCTGAACCAACCTGAACATAAAACTTGACAACGGTATTACCAAAAATTAGGTTCAAAAATTTCAGTCTGGGTTAAGATTACCTTTTCCAGATTTTCGATGGATTGACTGACCAAGTTGATTTTGTGGAAGAAAAGAAAGTTAAAGAAAAAAGGGAAAGTAGAGAATATGTAGGATTTTAAGTTACCTTAATTTGTTAAAAAAGAGTTATCGGGAAGGGAAGGTGAGGGCCCACATTTTAGATGTATTTCCTTTCAGCAAAAATAATTTTTGGATGAAAATAGATTGTGGGAGGAGACCCCTAAAATCATAGAGAGGGCTCTCGGAAAAAATTCACTTGGGGGCCAGGATTCGTTATTCAATGATCGTAATTATTATGGACATTATTGTTGCCTCTTTAAGCGAGGAAGAAGGAGGGTGGGAAAGAAAAAAAGGAGAAAGGAATAGTAAAAAAAAAAAAAAAAAAAAAAAAAAAAAAAAAAAAAAAAGGTTTTTTTTTAATTATAGTTTTATATAAAAAAAAAAAACAAAAAAACTATAGATAAACAAAATAAAAAAAAAGTTGTGAAATGAATAAATAAATTACTACAATATGTACATGTGATTCATGGGACCCCATACTAGACAACAGTATATGTGTGGGCTAGGTGCACAAGGGAGAGTTTGATACAATTTAAAAAGTAGGGTATAATAATAAAAGAGTGAGATTATGCAAATATGTAAAAAAAAGTTTTTTTTTTAAAAAACAATAAATACAAAAGTATAAAAGTTTATAAAGATAAATGAATAATGATTCATTAGCTGAATACATAATAGATTGATAATTTTGGTAATAACCGGTTTCAAGTTTATGTTCAAGTATGTTCAGAAAGCACCACCCAGACAGGAGTTTTTGTCCCAAGGGCAAAAGAGATAGGGGGTCATTTACTAAGGGCCCGATTCGCGTTTTCCCGACGTGTTACCCGAATATTTCCGTTTTGCGCCGATTGTACCTGAATTGCCCCGGGTTTTTGGCGCACGCGATCGGAATTTGGCGCCGATGCGCCAAATTC